>PQVD01000653.1:114612-155578 GCA_003012265.1 Setaria equina | reverse complement strand
ATTTTCAATTTTTTAATTTTCATGTTTTGCTTATTCATATATGGAAATATTTATAAGTGATTCAACTAATATGTAGATTTAGTGTGATCCTTTGGATGCTGGAATTATGACTGCCATATACTCTGCTAAACTTGTTTCATGTTTGTGAAATTAAGCGCCACATATGGTGCTATCTTTTTGATTTTCAAAGTGCTTCTAAAGTGTTATTATCTATGTTCCAATTTGCCGTTCTCCTATTTTAAATATTTTTCAGTTTCAATTTATTTCTCGAAAATTTTTGGAAGAGGAAGAGAAAAATAATATTTTACGGAAGAAATATGAAGAGGAACGAATTCGTAGTCGTCGATATTTTACACTCTTGGTTATGGAGAGTGCTCTGTTAATAGGTTCTGCGTTTTTATGCAAACTATTTTCTTAAATTTAAAATTAATGCGCCATATGTTTTAGAAGTCTTGTGTATATTTCTATTTTTATTCGAAGAACGAGGGTGATAGGAAGGTCGAAGATTTTCTGGTGGTTTTAATTCTAACTTTTTCTGCTTTCTTAGTATGTCAAATATGCTACATTTTGCTGTACGTTTTCCGATAATTCTGGTTGAATCGGTTACCGTTTTTCTTTGGGACACTGTATGTGAAGCGTTACATTCCGTCTTGTTTTATTTTTGTAAATATTAAATTGTCTTTTTTAGCACTGATACTTGAAATATTTATCTATATAATATAATAATAAAACAGCGGTAAAAGGGCCGGAATGAAATAAATCACTATCAGTTTTACATTTTGTTGTAATGGAGTTTATTTAACAAGGTTGTTAAACTATAAGCGATATCTTTGAAAATTGTCATTCTTCCATTCCTTTTTACTATTGTTATTGTAAATTTTCAGCTATTGTAAGTATCGCTATCACTATCATGGTATTTATTGAGCGTTTGTTTGCCATCTTCAAGATAAAAGGTTTTTATATTTTGCACTTTAAATCATTGGAATCGAAGTTGAACTTGAATTCGAATTTATGGGTGCAGGTGTTTTTATGTGTTCCTTTAAAGAAAAATCGAGACAATTTTCACGTGACTCGAGTTATTTGTTGTTATCACTATTCACGAAATAAAAGAAAAAAAAAAACCAGCAATTAATTACGAACCTTCTTTAGGGAAGAGAAAAGTTAATTCCCATTTTGAAACAGTAGCTAAAAGAGAAATGGAAGCAGAAAGGGATGATTCAATTTTTTCTGATATGGAGTCGATCTCCTTGTATGGTTTTGCTAGATGGTAATTAAATGACTTCGATCACTGCTAAGGACCCTTCTAGATTTGTAATTCCAGCTGGTCGGTGAAATATGATGACAAAAACAGAATATGTTTTTCAAATTAATGGGAAGGGAAAGATGGCAATCAAGTATGTGACAGAACGAACTGGAGCGTGCGGTGACAGTTTTGTGTTTGATTGTGTAGCTGAAGAGGCCTCCCTGATCATTCGCTCCTGCCCAGCTGATAAATTTTTCTCCAAGGAATTCATTATTAACCGTGGTTCATCTCTCGCTTAATCTTTGGATGTACGAATGGAATTATTTTATTTTGGACTATTTTTTATTGCATTCTATCTCATTAGCAGAACTGTTCAAAGGTAAACTTAACCGAAGTATACCGTTTTAAAATTTTCTTTCAAGTGAAGTATAGCTCTCATGAGAACTGTTTATACGGCTTTTAATAACCAAAACTGAATACTGATGAAGAGATCAAGATGAAAAAACTGAATGAGTGAATGGTCGGTTAAGAGACTGTTAGAAATGAAATTCATAATAGATAATCAGATTAGCTGGAGATGACATCTTAGAGTTTATTTTTTGGTTGTGGTAGCGATGCTCTAGAACCACTCATTCATTTGTTTGCTTCTAGATGAGAGAGGGGAAGCTATCAAAAGAAGAGGAGGTCTTCAGAAGGCCAGGAAACTAAGGTATCCTGTAAATAAATTGTCGTTCGATTACAGAGAAAGAGCTTTGGTTCTTAAATGCTCTCTTCCTTACACTTCCATTCCACAAAATTCTTCATTGCTTTGTTATGATATTTGAGAGAGGAATTATAAGCATAACTTGTGGAAGACAACGGGACTAATCTTTTTTGTGTACTGAGGTAAAGTGAATAAAAAATAAGTTGATTTACTTTATGGATTCGTAGAACTAAGTACAAATAATCCGAGGGATTGTGAGAAACAAGACTAAAATATAGATTTAAATAGGAAGTAAAATGTCATTTCAGGTACCGTAAAGCATGGAACACAATTCGTGATTGTGGTTTTCCAATAGTTCAAAGTCAGAATTGGTTACTTGGAAGTTTAAAGATTATGAAATCACATACTACTCATTGGGAACTTGGCAAATTAACTAGAAAATATGGCCGTACTTATGGACTAATGCAAGGTTCTTACCCAACAGTTGTTACTTCGGATCCTAAAATTATCCATCAAATATGCAGCAAACAGTTCAGTCTATTTCACTCACGTATTGTAAGTTATATTTCTCGTATAAAACCTCGTATCACTTTCTGAAAGTGTAGAATAAAGAGCTTCTATAAAATTACGCAGCTTTCCATTTTATTCGTCGGTTATTTAACTAATAAACTGCTTGTAGATTTACATTTAATATCAGATAGATCCAAGTGATTCGCATCCGGACACTGCCTATGAGGTACACGAATTTGCTGCACGGGGTGAACGCTGGAAACGAATTCGAAGCTTGACATCGAAAGCTGTTTCGAGTGAGAATCTTCGAAAGGTCTTCATTTCCCAATTTTTAATAAAAACAAATGGCGCCAGATAATGTGAAACTCTTTGCACTTCTTCGCATGTCCTTTTTTGCAGCTGTTTGCTGTCATGAAAGATTCAGTAAAGCGGTTTATGATAGACCTTGAAGAAGAAATCACTGACTCGAAGGCGCTGGAACTTCACCCGTACGTACCACCTCCTCTCTTTTCTTCACAGATCAAGCTGTTTGTATAGAATCTATGATTCAGTCTTCGTACATCCAGTTTCATCAGTTTTCAGTTTGGCAACATCAGTTGAGGAAGTGAACATCTGCTTGCTTACATTCACAGATCGGTTTTAGTTATTTCCAGAGACTTACCTTCGACGTTATATCACGGTGCTGCATGGGGCGTCCGTACAGCTGTCAACGTGCTGATCCAAATCTCAAACTTTTAATGAAGAAATTTAGCCCACTGAAAAGTTTCCATCCTTTTTATCTATTTACATGTGAGGAAACTTTTTATTAAGTTCAACTGGATAAACGTCGTGAAGAATGTAGTGCTTAAAGAAACGAGGAATTACTTGAAAGATTTTTTGCAAAATGTTACCTATTTTTATTTATAAATGGACACTTTCATTAATTGGTAGTGTGCTCCAACATATATAATTTTGTAGCAAAATTTTCTGTACTTATTGCTTCAGTGTCTGTATATAGAGAAACCTTTTAAGGGTGTATGTCGGACTTGAAATGGATATCATCAATGTATTCGGAATTATGTATGTATTTTCGGTCAGTACTTCGCTTTGACATTGATCCAATTGCTAGCTATACAAACCATCTCTACAAAGTTGCTTCAATGGATACCACTGATCAAGTCTGTTTTTGTAATTAGTAATTTGTATGCGAATTAAATGGGACTTGGGATGCGACACCTTACATTTTCTTCAGACTAAGATCCAGTTGTGATGTAAAATATCAATTTGCTATAGTAATAAGATATCTCTCGCAGAAAGATGATTCATTAGGCCATGAAATACTAAATACTACAGCATTGCATACTTTCAACACTTCAGAGTTTTTCCGACAATACTGAGTAAAGCATCAAGCATGAATTGATTGGATCTAGTTAAAAATTAGATTCTGATTGAACTTATCCAATTTTCATACAGTTATAAAAGAATAATTCGTTGGATTTAGTTTAGGGCTGCTCCAGTTTTTTACACTTCATGAAACGCATGGAAGATAATGAGTGGAATGACTGGGCAGTGGATGCCGATGGACCCTGTGATGTATCTAACATAAAAATCATTCAGAAACTGACACGTGGAGTAAGATATTCACTTCAAGCTTTCACATATATAGTGTTGGACACCTCAAGTCGTTCTTCAGTTGTTTTTCCACATATTTTACATCAGACTGTGTTATGCATATTTTTGTATACTTTCTAACAGTTCGTATCATTCGAATCTTCCATAATTTGCGAAAACAGTATGTACTCAAAATAATACAGGAGGTAAGGTTCTCTCCTAAGAATCGGAATAGTGGTTGCTTTTATTCAATGTATGAAGCTGTCCGGCATCAAAGTCCTTATGATGAAGAGCAATTACAGGACAATAAATTAAAATGAAGTTGTTGATATGCTAGAAATATTTCAGTTGCTTTTGTAGATGAACTTATAGGAAATTGTAAACCAATGCCGTTTTTTATCATCAGCTGGTTTCGACACGACAGCGAACACCGTAGCGTACTTAATATATTTATTAGCCAACTACCCTGAAATACAGGATAAATTATGCCAGGAAATATTAATCCTGGATGACATCACTTTCGATAATATACAAAATTTGGACTATCTTCACTGTGCAATCATGGAAACTCTCCGGCTATTCCCACACGCTTCTTTGTGAGTTCATGATCAAATTTGAATTTCCAATCGAAGTTCTAGGAAAACTTTGCTTTTTTTGCAGACTGCAGTCTCGTGTTTGTGCACAGCAATGTAAAATAGGACCTTATACGTTTAAAGAAGGTGTGGGTGTCATTTTTGATACCTGGACCTTACACTACGACCACGAAATATGGGGAAGCGATGTCAAGGAGTTTAGGCCTGACAGGTTTCAACTTTATTTTGTAGTCTGTGAGATGTGTCTTCCATTCACAAGAAAAAACATACGAATCATAAATGATAGAAGAATGTTCAATTCAGACGCCGTTTCATAACAGTATAATTTGCAGCTTGTTAAAAAGGCATACATAATACAGGCGTCCATAAAAAAAGGTGGGATGCTGGAAAATGGCGAAGTTACAGAGAATGAAGCAGACAATACTAGATTTGGGATTTCAGTTAAAGCTTAAAAAATTCCAGGTTCTTAAACTGCACCGCAGCTCAGAAGAGGAGCTGGATGGCGTTTGGTGCTGGCCCACGCCAGTGTATTGGAATGCGTTTTGCTTTTATCGAAATTAAAACAATAATTTGCAGCTTGTTAAAAAAATTCCGCTTCCGTAAGACTGAAAATACATGCCAGGTAAATTTTCCTACTTGTCATTACTGAATTTGCGACTACTTCAAAGAAGCTGGAAGATCAGAAACCCGTAGAGGCATACATAATACAGGAACATGGCAGCCACATAGAAAAGTTTTCCACTGAAAACTAGAACGAATCAATCGTTGATGACTATAAATTATAAATATTAGTTTCATGACAGCAAAAAGTATGAATCACTCCTGCGACTTGAATTTAGACATTGTGGATACAAATTAAGTTGAAAAGATACTTGACGTAATCAATTATTAGTCCGACTTGACTAATCAATCTCCTATATTTATTTGGCGAAAGTTAAATTACCAATATTCTTGGAATGTAAGCTCTGTAAAAAATAAGAAATAAAAAAAAACTTAGCAGTAGAAATTAAATTATGCCTCATAAAGTCGTTATAGACACTGAAAAATGTGGAGAACAAATGAAAGATCCCCGCTACTGAAAACTCATTTCAGATCCACTTAAGTCTTCGAGAAATGGGAACAGTGTGGCCGGATTTTGCAGAAGTTATTTTAGAAAAAAGAATTTCCGAGTATTTTTCCTAATATAGTGAATTATTATACAGTGAAATAAACAATACATATATACATAATGAAAAATATAAAAACAGTGATTGAACTGAGAATGACTTCAAAATCAAGCAGTCCACAAGCAAACAGTTTTTTCTTTTCCTGCACTAAGCAGCATCCTTCCTTTGGGATGCCACGAAACTGAATGCACACCTCGTCTGAAATAAAAAAGAAAATATGTAATGAAGAACCACTGTTTTTGTAATACATCGACTGTGCGTGTGGTCATAATAACAGGATATAAAAAAGAGTGAGAAGTAATTTTATCTAAAATATATTTTTAGTTTACATAAAGAAAATGTATTTTCACAATTATTGTTCCAAAGGAACGAAATCTGTACGCTCTCACCTCAAAATTTGAAATACAAACGTAGAGATATGTAATCGTTCCAAAAATTGCTGCTTTTTCTTCTGTTTTTAAAAATAAAATGTATTCGATTTTCTCTGTGAAGTGGATAATGCATCTTTTTATCTGTAGGAAAAAAGAGGAGATGTCAAGTTTGACGGTTGGAATCAAAAACGAAGGTTTATTGTTTCCTGTCTCTCATGCTTATCGTGTAAAACAATACTGGACTGATTCTAAGTGGAGATTGAAAAAAAAAATCAATGTTTTACTTCTTAAAAAAAGAAAACGACCAATAATGTATTGCATTAACTGCAACTTTTACCCGTATTAAAATTTCACGAAAAAATCACTTACTCATGTCCACCTTTTTGAAGGACCTTTTCAATTTTGGTCGTTTTTAGATTCCAAATAAAAATGGCTCCATCACTAGACCCAGCCGCGATATATTCCATCCCAGGGCTTATCGCACAACGAATATGGTCGCTTCCTGTTCGATACTGATCGGCACTGTTGTGAATTTCAGTAACTCGTTAATGCATAATGTTATAAACTTTATGGTTCATTTCGATGAAAGATAAGGAAATAGCAGAAAAACTCCGTGAATTGATTGCATCATTCAGTGCGAAAAAGATATTCAAGAAAAATACCTGTATATATGAACAATTTGATAAGAACGTAGATCAATCAGTGACATCGTTTCATCTCGTGCTGATGCAAGTACAACGGAAGAGTCTTAATGTAATCCGTTATACCAAAGAAATAACGAATTAAGCTTTACATTTACTATTTCAAAAATTATCAAGTATAGCATTGCAACACTTCATAACTTATGCACTATGAATTTTATGAAACTTCTTGCCCATTGAAGTATATAAAAACCCATGTTCTACTAGTTACTTAAAAATGTGAAACCTTGAAAAAAAGGATACGAAAATTGCAAGTACGAAGATATAAACAACTCTGAATTATGTTTGTTGAGCTTTTTTGCTGATCGATTTTTCATAACTATTAAAACAATTAATTTAACGTAAACCTTACCAAGAGACAGAACCAATGACGTAACTTTATTCGCAAGTTCAACTACTTGAACCGGCTCATTAAGCCTTGTGTCCCAGAACCGTACTTTACGATCATAATGACCACTAGCAACCACCCCACTCTTATCACTCGATGTAATATCATATACCACTGAATTAGTAAAGTATGTTCTCAAACCTGAAAAGCTTGTCACCAAGATTTTAAAGTTGTGGTTGTTCGATAAAAACCCAGAAACTCTCGATTGAGGAAATATCCCGTCTAGTCTTGCCACTGACATTTCCAACAGAAATTAATGCCGAAGCCTTCTTCTTTATTTTATAATGAGGATGATGAAGCCAAAGAGATAACCACAACGTGAAATACGGAAAATAGAATTAAAAATGTACACTTGGCAGTTTTTAAGTCCCATAGTTTGAAGGTCCGATCGTAAGAACCAGATACAACCTGTAAACCATCTTGAAAGAATTTGGCAGATGATACTTTATTTCCATGTCCAGTCAACGAATGCTGAAAACAAAAATGATAAGTGACACTCAACAAAAGAGCTATTAAAAATGACAAAGTATGCCTGAAAAATTAAATATGATTCAAAATCCCAACAAAGCTTGCAAAAAATCTGAGTTTTTAACTACCGTAAATGAAAGAAATCTTGTCCAGAGAATTAATTGATTGAGCTACCTATTGTAGATTTTAAACAACTTCAAAAAATTAAAGTACAGCAATAAAAGGCAAACATAAAGAAAATAATAGATAATGACAGGGAAATAATCAAATTATTTTGAGAAGAAACATTTCAAAATTACAAACTTTAACCGCATGATTATCTGTTCCCCATATACGAACAGCATTGTCATTGCCGGCTCCAAGAACTTGATTGGTTTCAGCAGAGAAGTCTATTCGTAATATTGATTCATTAGAACCAGCCAAAGAAACACTGAATCAAAACAGTAGAGGAGTTTTAATTTTGCAAAAGTCTCAGATCTTGATTAAACCTGTCATAAAAATGGAAAGGTGCCCCGAAATGACCAACTCATGGTCTGTAAATGCAAGAGGAAATTAATTACTTCTTACATTTTTTCAAATTTATCATCTATTAATTTGTATAAACGAAGTTTGTGGTCGCTGCCTCCTCCAGCAAACATTTTTCCATTTGGATGCCAAAGGACATCGTTAATATCTTCACCATAACTCTTAAAATAAAACAAGAAAAGATGAACTTTTATCTACATAAAGTGGATGACTGCTTTTTAAAATAACAAAATGAATTCGAAAATTATCCAAAAACATTATTAACAAACACATTATTAGATCAAACAGAATAAAAAACTTGTCACCAAAGGATTTATGAAACTGGAGTAAAAGACTCATATTGCAATAAATATATTTCTTGTGTATTAGAAAGTCGACTCACCAGTTTTGCCTTACAACGACTAGGAATAATGTCGCCTCTATAATCTACAGCTTGATTTGTATTGCTAATAATTTCAAACCTATAAAATAGTGTTCATTTTCAAATTTTTATGAAAATATCATGAGAAAAATATATAAACAATTACTGAAATATATATCTAGATGCTTTCTCATAGACATTTGTTCCTAAATTCAAGTACGATAAGAGTTTAACCGAACAGTCGCATACTGTTCCAATTCCCAATGTAATTAAGCCGTTGTATCAGCTCAACATTTAAATTTTAATCTGTAGGAAAAAAGAAATATAACTATTACTTCTTCAACCGTACTACTAATTCCTTGTATTAAAATTTATGACTTGGGCAAGTTCCTAAGCGCGAACATTAAATATGAAGAACAAGCAGTGCATCAAATGTAAAATGAGCCGTAATATAAGATGATTTTTAACAAATATTTCGTTCCAGTTAACTAACCCATATGTTTTGTCCTCGTTGCTGTGCGACGCATTTAGTGCTGATTCAATATCTGCCGCCAAACGACGACGACGTTCCCTAAACAACAAAAACTGCTGTATTTTAAAATGATTAGGATTTGAAAATTCATGCAGCGACCTATGTTACCATTCAGGATACTTCAGTAAAATGAGCATATTTCTAGTGCTCTTACTCTAGGATTTTAAAATCAATTAATTGAAAAAAAAAATGAAAATAAAAATTAAGACGAGCAAAAAAGGCTGAAAAGCAGAAGTACAGGAAATACGTTTCGGAATTTTCGAGCAGCTCTAGAAAACTTAGATAAAACATTTTCAATTGAAAAATGTTAAATAAACTAGAAGATATAAAAACAGACAGAAGCTCAAAGTTTAGTACAGAGTCATATTTTCAATAATATTAAAGTTGAACATGTTGGACAATTTGAAGAATAAATGGAATTTAATAAATCAACTGAAAAGTTGAAGTGTCAACAGATACTGATGTTATGACTGCCAAAAACAATCAATTTTTAATCTTTACAAGGCATTTTCAATCTCTCTTTTCCGAAATCGTACCCTATTAAAAGAATGATTTTCTTACAGATATAAGCCAAGGAGCGCAAGAGCCATTTAAAAAAAAAAAAAAAAAAACCCTTTCTACATGAAAGAAATGCTTACTCTTGCTCCCGCTCATTTTGTTCATTAAACCATTGGACTTCTTTCTCTTTCAAATCTTTTATTCGTTCAACCAAGCTGTTCCTTTCCTCTTGTGCTTCTCGATATTTATTTTCTATACTATTATAACTTGCCTAAAAGCAAACATTATTGTTTTCCAAATTCATAATAAATAACAGAAAAATGTCCAAGTGATTACAACGTCATATATTTCCCATCAAATATAGTCTGGAATATTTACTAAATCACATACCTGCAAAGCAAAGTGTTCATCCTTTAACAAAGTATTTGCTTCTTCTAGAGCAGCCAACTCTTCTTCTTTCTCCTTTAATTTCTTTTTCAATTTTTGATTCTCTTTCTGGCATTCTTCTTTTCTAAAAATTTTCTCTCAATTATGAAACAATGCATTTTTACCTGATTTGTCACATTTTTTTACATATTTAAATAAAGAAGAGCTTCGATGTAAACTTTCAACGATGTCATTTGGACTTTTTAACACAAGATCACCCTCATTAAATATGATTTCCAGTCCTACTGCAGTTGATTGAATCGTCTCTTATATCCATAACTTCGGCAGTAAACATTAATATGCGTTAAAAACTTACACAATATTGACTGCGCTTAGCTCTCGCATAACAACACCTAAACGGTTATTTGTTTCGATCAACTGTTGATCGTTTTGCTCTTTTTTACGATAAAGATCTGCAAGCTCCGCTTCCAGTTCTGTTGTACGATCGGAAACTCTGTAATAATGTTGCAGAAAGCATAACTGCCCACCTTTCATTAATATGCATATGTCCTCAGTGACTCAACAGACCGCGCTATTTCCACTTATTAGTGGTTTGACAGGAAGTTGTTTCATAAGTAGATAAAACATCTCTTATCGGACTCAAATCTTTTCATCTGCACATATATAAATAGTTCATAAGTGACATAATTTGTTGACTCAGCCGTTCATCGGTGTCATCGGAGAAATAGCTAAACTTACATCGAAGTACTCGGGCCAGTACGTATACGTCCGGTACGCGCAATATTTGCTACATATTCTGTTAGTTCACAATCTATAAATAAATAAAATTGGATGTTGGCTAGACGTGTTGGAACAGCAATTACTTTCAAAACAATAGTGTCAACCGTAATATGTTCAGAACATGATAAAATAGTAATGCAGATAAGATGTGAATATAAGCCAAAATCGTTCTGAATAGCACAAAAGAAAAGAAATGATGGTAAAATTTACAGGAGGTGAACAAGGAATCGAACTGTCTGCAAACAACATTTCGACGTTCGAGTTGCTGTATGATAGCGGCACGAAAGCCCTTCTCCGTATCATCCATTCCTGTTACAAGTCACTGCGAGAACGTCCACTCATCACCTGACTCGAAGGTACATCTATCGAATGATCATCCTAGTCCAGGAACGAACCCAGAATCATTGGTATGTCCTGTAAAACGGCAACACTCACCCTACACCCTCCCAGAAGCAACACGCCTCGAGAAGTGAAGGAGAAGAAGTGTTTCATACCGCTGACGTGAAAACTTTATTCATTATTCAATTTCGAATCCTGGCGGCTAAACTGATTTCGGGTTTTGGTTAAACGGTGATACTGTTTGTGAAGTAGTACTTGGGAGAGCTGGGGAACTGTTGAGAGTGAGGTCGTACATGTAAGTAGCAGTAAATTGTTGTATTTACAAGTAGGTGATGCGGGGAAAGATTTATGAAATAGATTGGGATGAGATATTGGGTTGGTTAATTATTGAAAGGATGAGGAAGGGATGGGAGCAAATTCCGGATAGAGAAAGCACTTGAACAGTATTTCTGTTTGAATGTAGGATATCAACACCTTTGGATATGAAATGTCGAAGGTGCTTCCTGTTAGCATATTATATCACCCTTTGCAGGCTTCCACTGATCAGACGTTATGTTACGTGCGTTCACTGCATGTCTTACTCGCATTCTTTACCATACCCTGTCTTTCATTTACATGGTACGTTTTCTCAGTTGTACAGTTCAATTTGCAGTCATTTATGATGGAGGAAAGTTGTTCAAGATGTGATCGGTGTATAGATAGTCCTGAGAATGTTCACGAATATGAGGAGCATCGCGTGATCGGGAAAGGTGCATACGGGGTTGTATATCTTGTTACTCATGTACCTAGCAATATACAGGTTAGTGTTGTCTTACTCGAGTTACATGCTTTGGATTCGGTCTGAATTATATTTTGTTGTATACTATTCCCTGAAAACTGCCGAAATGGTCGTAGTGACGTTATCAATACTGCTTACTTAGACTTTTAATTAACTAAATTTGAATCCATCACAACAAACTACTTGCAGTCACAGTAAATGTCTTTACTTCAATACTCAGTGGAAGCTATGGATTGGCCTTTGCGAAATATTATTTATATTTAACTTATTATTCGAACAAATGTTCCCATTAAGACTTATATACACTCTTTACACAGTTCTTTACAGTATGCTCTTAAAAAAATGATCGTACGTATAACAGAAGATGGTATACCACAGAGTATCATACGTGAGATCTCGGCATTGCGAGCGCTGCATAGTTTGGATCATCCAAACATAGTCAAGTTCGTTTCATATATTGAAATTTTTCTCACGCTAATTTGATTTATCATGATTTTGCATCATATGTAAGTTAAAAGGGCTTCACAGTATATTACATGGTTAATTTGAAATTTGTCTCTTTTTACAGATTGCATGATGTGTTTCATGGTCAAATTGATAAAGGTGAAATGTGTTTAAGTGTCGTTTATGAGAAATGTGACTGGGACTTGTATGAGTTTTTGCGCACTATTCCTCGCGATATGGGCGATCAGCAATGTCGTTACATTGCAAAGCAGGTGATTATTTTGTTTTTAACTGAAAAATGGTACACATTTACCACTAAATAAACATAGGAAAGTAGCTCCGATGGATTTCTTGGCAATCATCCGAACATTTCCCCTCTTGGTGTTGATATATTTTCTTACATGGCTTTTCTGAGTTATGGTAGTGTAACGTAATTCTTATTCTATCCCAACAAGTTTCTTTTATATAATAAATTTATATCTCTCTCCCATTTTCTGCAAAAAACTAACTTCACCAAGTTCATTAACTTTACTAATCATAAAGTAACAATGGCAGCAGTAGATTTGGGATAATTGTTTTTCGATTCCAGATCGTTCTTTTCAATATCTGCATCTTTCTTCCTCATAGTTCGTTTTCAAGTTTAAGATATTAATGGGATTGGATTTCCTTCATTCAAATCATGTCATACATCGAGACCTGAAACCGCAAAACATACTGATCAATCGTGACCAAACAATCAAAATCGCTGATTTCGGTTTAGCTCGTTATTACTCCATGCAGTCATCTTTCACGACACTGGTAATGTCTGAATATCTCGTTCTTTCTTTTTTTTTAATATTTCATTTAATGTTTTAAAAATATAGAAATTTCAGGTTGTAACTTTATGGTATCGAAGTCCAGAAGTGCTGCTCCAATGTTCTTATAACTGTGGTGTAGATATCTGGGCTGCTGGTTGCATTATTGCGGAATTGTATTCTCGTCAGCCGCTTTTTCCAGCACACAGTGAGGCACAGCAGTTGAGTATTATCTTCCAGTGAGTTCTTATTATTCGTTCCTGTTTTTTTTTTTTTTATTGAATACGTGGATTTTATAATTTTAGAAGTAAACGAAATCTTAAATTGGAAATCTCCACCTGTTGATTTCTAATTTTTTATTTGTTTCCCAAGGAAAGTTCGCGAAGTTTTCGCTGCGGGTTCTTGGTTTGTCGTTTATTAAGTATTGTAAATTGTTTAACACTATGAATTATTTTTGCAGGAAACTTGGCACACCACCTTCTAGTGAATGGCCTCAGAATGCGGTTATTGAACGTTCATTCTACCCATCTTATCCAGGACAGCCAATGCGCCGCATTGCACCGAAATTACCGTCAGATGCGGCAAAACTTGTAAAAGTATGCCATTTTATAATTTGGGAAATTTATGCTCTATCGCCCTCAAGAATTACTGAAGAAGGTCCATGACTTTTCTTTATGCTTTTTCGCTACTCATGTTTCTTCCTCTTGGATTAGAGGTAAAAAAGAAAAAAAAAAACAAGTTTTATGGTTTTCCAGCTCTATCCATGTTTAAATAATCATTCTTTGATATATCTAAACACTTTGGTGTGCGTTTTTGTAAATTTTTTTAATATTACTTCGATTGCATATGTAACAATATTTATATTTAGGAAAAATATGCAATAAATTAATGTTTTCAGAGTATGTTATCTTTTTTACCAGAAGCCAGGCCTTCATGTGCAGAAGCATTACGCGCCGAGTATTTTCGGCAGAAGCATGGTTCAGTTGTTTAATAAGGTGCTGGGAGTAATGTGAGCAGTAGACGAACAACCGTGTGGCTCATTTTTCGATATTTTTGGAACACTTGTTATTTTCTACTGCTGAATTTATTTCATATTCTTCATAATTTGTTTTCCTTAGCTGTTTTTTGCTATATATATGTCTTTCGAAATGCGGTAAATGGATCGGTTTTTTCGATGTCGTTGAGTTTTCTTCCAGAAAAAACTTGACTCAAATTTAATTCATTCATCTCCTTGCATATGTGGTTTTTTTTTTTTTTCATCGTGTTTTTTGCCATAGTGCTGGCAAATTGTTTTACTTCTTCTCGAAAAGTGTAGTGAACACGGTTTGTTCTGATCTTCATGACTGTTAGTTGCTTGTAAATGAAGTTTTGCTGTCGTTATTTAATTATAAACGATACTTGTGATTGTTAAATATTAGGAATGAGTTATGACCAATTTCTAATTCTCGTTTCATAAATAAAAGTCTTGATGTCCTTTTTTAATTACCATCAAACAAAAAAAAAAGTCTACCGATTATTTTTACAGAAGAATGTATCATATTTCCTGATCTTCTCTTATTACTCTGTTATAGTTTCCTTTATTTGGTTCAAGCTTTCCACTGACTGCGATATGTAAAAGTGGTCGTTCGTGATTTGTATTTGAACTTATGATTTCTGTGTCTTAGATTTTCGGAATTTTGATAAGTTAATCAGATTTTTGCTAAATCTTCTTCAAGAGCTTTGTTAACCACTTTTTCTTTTCGTCCTAGTTTCTCGGGCCATGCTAAATTTAATATGGACAAAGAAGCTTATCGTATTGATTTTGAGTAAACGGGGGGCAACATAACACGAAGCCGAAAACGGTTTTAAAACGTTTAAAGACGACTTCGTTGGCGTATTTTCAGCAAATATTTTGTATTATATGGCCTTTTTTACTTTCCTTCACTTCAAGCAGGTTTTTCCTTTTTGATTTCAGTCATCTCATATTCCCTTCATTGCTAAAAGGAAAATTAATTTATTCCAAAAAGATCAGAGGTTACAACCTTGTCATTCATTCCAGAAGATTCCATACTGTTATTTGTAGGTTTAATGTTGTATTGTAATGAATTTAGCCTTGTTTTTTGCTACTCATCGTTGTTTGCGTTTGATTTTCATAAAGTCATACCTTATCAGAATCTTCCTGTACAGGAAAATCTCAACGCATAAATACCTTTCATCTTTGGGATTTTTTTTTAACGAAGGATTTGAGCTGCCTTACTCATAACCTGATAGGATTCTTGGCTTCGTAGATATGCGATGGCCTAATAAAAGATTCTACAGTGGCTTAAATTTAGACAGTTTCTGCTTTGACTGTAGTCAGAATTCTATCCCGATTGTTCATTTGTGACTACGATTTTCTAACGCATGTTTAGTTTTCTTTTTGGAACTGTTGTGACATACTGTGACCTCAGTTATGAGACAGGAATTAAATTTGTTATATGATATTGTAGAGTTATACAGCTTTCTCACTCCAGCATTTACTACATTCCGGTTACTTGATTTATCCTTGCATCTCGCAGTTCTATGTTAGCAATGATGTTTCCAAGCTGGTTGAATTAAAAAATTTTGTATCAGAATTTAGAACTTCTTGTTCTAAAACACAGAAGTCTTTACCTACCTGATTGTTATTGCCTTAGATCAGCCATTCTAGCCTCCAGTTACAATGAATTGTTAGCTACCAACTGGTTTAGATTTCTCTACTATGATGAAGCGAATTCATCTGCACTATGGATTCCGAATTTTGAAGCCCTGCTTTTTAATTCTTGTTATTCAGCCAGATAGCATTTCAACTGCTTTTTTTCTTAACTTTCTTATCAATAACTATAGTCACTCTCTATAACTATTTCTTCTTGTTTTTTTCAACACCATTTCCAGGGAGTGAGTAATCACTGAAGAACCTTTTACGTTTCCTTTCTGCAGATTTCAGCTGGTGTTCGCATTTGACTGTTTTGTTATTATTTTTGATTATACTTCATCAGTAGTTCTTCATTCTGTTGAGTGAGAACATTTATTACTATTCTATCTTTTACCAATCAAGAGTAAAGCCGTATTGAAACAAGCTTTTCTGCATCTATTTGAAGCTAAAATTTGATTCTTTATACTATTTTTATCGAAATCTGTATTGTTGCTACTCATCCTATTTATATCTGTTTGCGCGAAAGTTTCTACCTCAGTGTTGATTCTAGTTCTTTCTTCATTCCGGTTTCAAAGAGCACTATCACTATTGATTGTTTAACTTTTATGAACAGTTCGTTAATGTATTAATATCTGTTCGCTACTCGGTAGAAGTAAGTTTTTAATGAAAACTAAATCCTTAGTTTTCTTCTCTTTACTTGATGAAAGATATCTGACTTTAGTACTCAATACTAATAGAGATTTTTGTTCACTTTCATAATTAGACTTCTCTTATAATTAGGCTGCTGTAATGTGATACAGGGATTCTTCAAAAAATTTTTGATATTTGTTGTTAACTCGGTATATTTCTGATTTTTTGATTCATTCTTCAATAACTTTGCTGCTTAATAAAACAATGGTTTTCTCATTAACGTTTTATGCGAGTTACTTGTACACTCAAACTGATTTGTATATTTCATTTACACCGTGGATTGTTAAGATTGCTAAAATGTAAAGTGGCCTAACTCTAAGACAGATTACTATGTCCAAGCTTGCCGATTTCGTTTGTTATCGTTTCATCGTTGTTTTGAATAAACTGTTGTCATTTTTGGAACTTGGAATCTTTCGCCAATGTCTGCAAGTTTCTAACTTCTCTTGATCATCCAAAACACGCTGGGTGATTACCATTTATCAATGATTATCAGTTCACTATTAGAAATTTCTTGCTATAATTTACATTGTCTAAGGATAATAACGCCTAACTCGTTTTGATGCTTTCATCTTCACTTTTGAAGTTAATAACGGCGGTTCGTTGCAGAATCAGTTTCTACTGATGATATTGTATATTTTTTTCAACTGTCTTCTGATCTCTCATTTCCAAAGGCAGCTATTTCTGTCTGTTCAGTTCACTTTGACGAACCTTATTCATGGAATATCCTTCTAATCCTCAACAATAAAAGTTCAAGTCTCATCAACCATCTGCAGTAGTTCATGAATTTTAAATTAATGCAGTTTGAAATCCTTAGTTTTGACGTCTTTAGCAGCTTTTAGGAACTACCACTCATGCGAAAAACCGAAAAAAACCGATTCCAGATCCTTTTTTTATTGGATGATTTGCAATTATCTTCAGAAAGTCAGTGATCAGATTATTAGACTGCTGGCTTCATCGCCTCATTTTCCGTATTTCAAATGAGAAATTGCTTATGAACGCTTTGATGGGACATTTGGATTTCGCGGAATATATCGTTGTCGAAAACTGAGATACCGAGTTAGATACTACGGGAAAATGCCACTGGTGTTGATTTATATTACGGAAGTCGACGGTGCGACCAGTACAGCGTATGAAAANNGGAAAAAAGGAAGATGGTCTGTTGTAATTTTAATATGAACTTGCACTCTATTTTGAGTAGATCTGGAAGGAGAAAGAGGAAGAATGGATCTCCCAGAAGTCTTCGGTTAAAAGTGTTCCCGTATAGCAGTGCTCAAGGAAGATGATTGCGGGTATGCTTTCAGCTTCCTCTACTACTTCTTTCTCCCTTGAGGTTGCTTTTCAACACAATCGCTTCTCCTTTTAGTCATTATACACTTGATAAATAGTCCCTAAAAAAGGAGCCTCATAACAAGCTTAAACCGGGGCAAAATGTAAGGAATATTGAGGCGGACTTTATTCCTTTCTTCATCCTGTTCTGTCTTTAGTGGATAAATATACCTAAGTAAATTCTTCAATTTTGAGGAAAATATTCCTTATTTCATGGGCAATATTTTTACTCAAGATCATATACCTGGTACCTGCACACTCGATTAGTCACTACTATCTAATTATCAAAATTCGATATTTATCCTTCTTAAAATGAAACTGAATTGCTTAAGTCTTTGGGAGTTTATATTAGATGCTTGAACACTGTTGAGCCGTTGCCATGCTCAAATAAGAATTATGATTGAATTATGAAAAATATTGATTGTCCGAAGTAGGTCTTCCGTGGAATCTCCTATTCTATGATTGATATGGAAGGAGACCGCACATGCAAGCATATCAGTAATAATTATTGATACTGAACTGAACTTCATTAATGTGGCGAAATTTGTTACATTGCTCCGTAATCCATATTCTTCCCTCATTTCCCTCAGTAGAAGTGTCTTATTTCATCACTGACACAACATTAGCAAGCAGCCTTTTATCCTCAGGGCTTTCTACAAACTCAGAAATTCATCTGCTTCGTGCAACAGTAGAAAAATAACAAAAAAAGTTATGTGTTGTCACCTTATTTATTAATCCAAATTTTTTTCCTCTTATAAATGTATGCAAAGCCGTCTTCTTACTGCTGAATGAATCTCTCCCATTCATTTGCTTTGAAATAATAGCTTCATTTTTTTTTTTTTTCTGATACATCATCATAGTATTAGTTAGACAGTGTTAAAAAAACGGGATTTCTTTCTTAAGTTCTGAACAAGTCGAGAAGTTGGCAGTATTGTGTTGTCCAGCTAGAGAAAGAGGACCCAGAATATTGACATTCTAATCAATGGGTTGAATAAACCAAAAAATGCCACTCTTTCAAGATATCTGTGGCAGCTACATTTCTATACCATCACCAGTCTAAGGCGGTAGAATGGATAATCACACCTTTCAGCAGTGGACCATCAAACTGTTATAAGGAGATACCTTGAAAACTTCCTTCCCGCACATAAACTTCATCTTAGAATGAGATTTCATGTGGGTGATGTGGAAATCTTTTCAAGCCTGGTCATGAATAAAATCTGTCTTTCTCACATAAACTTCTTTAGACTGATGAGTAAGTGAACTTCCCTAAGCTAATGAGTGCTATCTTGAAACAAAACCGTTCGTGCAACTCATTTACATCCATTATTATACTTTCACAGCTACATCTTCAGTTTGTTTACAACTCATCCAGTACATTGACAGATCCTAATAATGCTTGCTATTTGTGATCTGGGCAAAACTTCTTTCATCTTAAAAGATTCACGATGGTCCAAAAAATTCTGTTGATTTCTTTCTCGTTGATCCCTTTGAAACTTCTGAATGGTTGAAGATGCAAAATAGCTGAAAAGTTATACAAATTAAAGCTCGCTTTTCCTGTCTAATGTATTTTTATGCTTGTAATCTTATCATACAAGTTTATAATGATACGTGTTCTCTTTCACTTGTGTACATTAATAAAGGGATCATATAAATGTTCTAAAATATGGAAGGAAGTTTTTTTTCCTTTTTTCGCTATTAATTTGATAAATCTATAACTACCGAAGGCAAGATAAATGTGCACTACAAGTCGGGAGTCAGATAGGCCAATGGCCGTTGGAGCCAAGTAGCGGTTTGGTCGACCAGTTCTTCCCATTACGACTGCGAAGATGGGTTTTGCTGCCTGAATTTGTAATTGGCAGTGTCAGCAGAGAGCCAGTCTTCTATTCTTCATTTCAATTTGCTGTTTACCTTTCATTATGTACACTTTATTCACCTACTTCGGCCTCATCCCACTGCTTCTTATACTGACTTACTTGCTAGTTTGCGAAAAGACTAGTAACCGGGTAATGTAACATTTATCCGGACTTCATCTGGGGTGATTCCAGAAAAATGGTGACCAACAGAGATGTATCAATGGCGATGACAAAGAGGCAGTTAATTCTTAAAAATAATTATCCCCTTACCACATTTTTTGCTACAGTTCTCCTGTTTTGTGTAAATTTCTTGTCAAAATCTCATTCTTCAACATTAGAAACGACTGATTAAGCTTGCTTTCAGTAATTCCTTCTCCATTAATTTGGATTTTTCAATGAACTTCGCCACATTTCAATATGCAATTTTTCTAAGAACTTAGCAACAAAATTATTTTGTAGGCTATAAGGACTCTTCCTATCACAGTCTCGATAGGATGTGTCATTTCGAAAATCGATTATGTATGATTAAACTCAGGTGGTTTTTTTTGTTGAGAGCAATTTTTAGCAGACTGGTAAAACTGTTTTTATTTCCTCAATTACATTGTTCAAAATTTTAACGTTCATTGGTCATGATCCAAAATTTTATCAGGATTTCATGATCATTTGATCGATCTATGAAAATGATATCCGATTATTCTATGAAGAAATTTGCTTGCTTCATTATTTAATTTCAGAACTAATCCTTTTCATTAACTGCCAGTTTTCATGCAAATTTGTTTCCTGTTTCAGATATGAGCTCATCAGCTGTTCTTTCCATGATGCGATTGTCAATTCCGTACAATATTTTTGATGACAAATGATAGCCGTGAATAAATGTAAAAGGGAAATATTCTTCAGAAATCTAGGGGCAGTACCATGCCAAAGTTTGCTAAGATTAGACTTACTTGATTCAGAGTGATGCAAGACTGAGTCAAAATTTTAAATAGGTTTAATGAAATAAATGTATCATATTGAAAATTTTATGTTCTTTTTCTATTTACTCCTTTCGACTAGTTTAATTTTCGGACTCGAATTGAAAATTTCAAGTCGACAAAACATCGTTTTTCAATCCTATTTGCAAACTTTTGAAAAATTGATTCAATAAAAGTGAAGCTGATTATTACTGCAGGAAATCAATAATATCAATGTACACTAAAAGTTTGTTCAATTATTTGTGCCAGTCCAGTGAATCACTTTGTTAATGAAGCTGAAAAGTTTACTATAGAAATTATTTTGGATTCAATGCCAGCACCATACGACCCATTGGTGAGATATAGCGAAGATGCCCGAAGACCTGAGCATCAACAGTACCCCCAGAATATGATCCACACCTTCGACACCGAACACCTGTGTCAAGCACAGTGTCACGTGCCCTGCTCACTGAAACACATCAGCGATTTAATGATGCACCGATGGCTCTGTCCAGTTAAGGTATATTTTCTTCGTTCAACTTTCAGAAGGCTTACCTTTTTGGATCCACTTCGTATTCCAACCAGAAAAAATGCTTTGATGAGCCTTATAGCTTTCTCACTGAATTCTTCATCATTGAGAAGTGATCCCTGTTCGGGTTAATGTTTTTTTCAGTAATTATATTTAGGTGAGATTCAAATATGAACTTGATTATGATCGCGATTCGATTGATTGTAATCATAATTAAATTATCATCACAACAATATATTGTGAAATCAAATTTTTATCAATATTTAGGACTTGAAATTGCCGAAGTACAAATAATATTACTATTGCATTAATGACAAAACCATTTTTATATAGACTTGTGCCTTTGTTTCAATTGATTAAGCTTGTATTTGCACTCTGACTTATTGGTCATGATCAAAATGACCTGGTGCTGAATTTCTTGATCGTGGTCAATAATTCAGAGAACAAACATATTTTGCTATCAATGCAGTTATGCGAATTTTCGATTTCAGCAATTTTAGATCCTAAATATTAAGCTTGCCGAGTTTCAAAATAACTTGTTAAGCTGATGCTTGAATGAACTTTTGTATGTGTTACAGGTCAGGGACTCCTTTTCATTTTCCAGAGAATCAAAAGATGTGTATAATTTGCAGGTCTTTTAGATTACAGACCCACCTTTACTGGTAATGCAGATTGGCCAACCTTTAAAAAAAAACATTGAATGATGTCGAAGATACCAGCGAATAACCATTAGTTACCGTATCTGTGACTTCCAGGGGAACAATTAATAGGTGAAATATTCGTGCTGAAGTAAGAAAGCATAGAAGTAGTAAACTTCGGGAAATTTTTGCACTTTTTCCATGAATTAAGGTATAATTCTGATTTAATTGAACAGAATTCAAATAATTTCCTCTTGTTAAGCAAACATATTGCCATTAACATTACGTTAATTTTGGAACATGAAGAAAACAAGAAATATTGTATTTTTTTCTTCGGGGCTTCAGGAAATTTTTCGCCGACTTCAAAGTGATTGTAAAGTGAAATTGAACCTTGAGATTTGATGTAAAATAATTGAATGACATAATATTATTGCAAAAGTTGCTCGTTTAAGAAAATGACTAGCATCATTAAAAAAATTTTACAGAACCTGTTATTATAAATTCCAAAGAAAAGATGCATCATCATGAGCTGAAATTTCGCTTTATGACGCCCGAAACTTGAACATCTTGTTTTTATTTGGTGTATGTTCAGCAATCAATTACAGATAATTATTAAGAAAGAGAACTAAGGATATGCCAAGGCAATATATGAAACCATCCTGATATTTCGCTATTACTTCCAACAAAGTGCCACCGAAAAAAGATATACAACCATAGTTTAGCTTTATTATGGAATTTCATCATAAAATATGCAGTTTTGGGATGTTCGATTTCTTTAACAGAAATGATATTTCTTTATGTAATGCTTTACCATCCATACTTTCAGGAAAAGGATGAATGGAGCACCGTACCATCCGAAGACCGTTTCTTGACCGGTTTTACTACAATCGTGACCACGGTCATCTGTCTTGCTGTTTTTGGTGTCTTTTTACTGATTTGTGTAACATGCCTCATTCGTGTACACTGTTGTAGATGTCGCAGGAGTAATCATACATAAATTAGTAATGCTGTCCTCCATGCGAACCGCGTTGCTTCATCCGATGCCGACAATATTCATCTTCAGTTTAAATCGGAAGCAAGTGTCGGTCTTTCAGTATTAAAACGGCTTTACAATCCCACAATAAGAAGATGAAAATCTTCACATTAAGCGATATGATTGTTATTAATTCATATAGCATAAGTGTGGAGAAGGCTATGTCATCACCTTTCACTTATGCATTCTGTTTCAATTTTAGTTTTCATTCCCTTTTGTTTTATTGCCAAACCTCTTTTAAGTTCTTTTTTCTCATTTCTGCGACATGAAATATATTTTGTTTGATACAAGCTAACATATATTATATTTAGTGCAATATGACGCAGAATATATTTTTTTGCTGCAAGCTAGCTGTCACTTCAATTGCACTGCACCTCGTACCGATGCCAACTTCATCTGCAAACATTCCACATATTGGTTCTCATGCTTTTCTCCAAATAATATGAGGTTTTGATGCACTGCGATTAATCTACAGGATGCTCAAGTTGAATTTAAAATACGATCGAGTTCGATTTGACAGATGATATCCAACGTAAAAAACAGTGACGTTAAAATTAGCACAAAGTCAGCACATTAAAACCATACGTGGAATAGCAGGTTAAAGTATATGACTGATGAATTCAATTATATGTTTGAAAGTGGCGGTTGAAAAGAAAAGTCACTGGGACAGTCGATTTTCGTTCACAAATCCTCAGGCATAAAAAACTTGGTTCAGTCAGGTAACAAGTTCATCATGAACATAAACATAATTTTCTGAAGTGGAAACTATCGTTATCATCTACTGAAATATGCCAGAAATATTTTATCAACAAACGAATTAGTTGAAAAAACGAAAAGGTGAAACGGAAGAGTTTGATCAGGATGAAGTGAGCAGTAAGTCAAATCTTGAGAGCAATGGAATTATTCGATATGACAAGAAAAATGAAACGTACAAGGAAAATGAAATGCCCTTTTCTTGACTGTGTTGAGAAGCTGAGGAAGCAGCATTACGGAAGTTGTACTGACAAACAGAAAAGGCAAACTCGAGATAAAACCTACCCAGAATGATATAAGCTGTTAAGGATGGCGCACCTCAAGAGCGCTTGCTTACTTCCTTAATGAGACAAATCGTCGGAGATCTTTTACTCCATTCCATGGGTTAGCAAGTAATCCTAAAAATAACTCAGGAGGGAATTTCACAGCAAATTATTATCAAGAAAGAGAATCTTTACTCTATCACCGAGCCTCTAGGATTGGGAGAAGGACGTGTTCACTGCAAATGATTGCTCCATTCCTTGCGACAATGATAACAGTATTTATCATTATCTATCACCTTTAGGAACAATTTAGCGCCCTTTGTAAATATGCTTGCTTTAAATATTCACTTTGTCCCCTCGCTTCCTATAACGGTTGCGCAATGATATCTTGTTGCCACCTTTCCAGGAAGCTTCGCAGTGCTTTTCATCCCAGATATCCACCAGGATTTCCCCGTCTTCAATCTAGACGTATCATTCCTTGTTCACACTTTCCACATAAATATAACTCGCTAGAAAAAATACCATCAATCACACCTAGAAGAGAACACAACAATTCACTGCGCCATACACCAGTTAGCTACTGAGTTGGATAGAGTGCTGCGGAAGTATCATGGTACTCGGAACGAAAAGCTCCCGTTGACGGAACTGGAATAAGGAATTATGGCTCGGCTCGAGTGAAAGCAATTCTGTATCTGGGGTTAGCCAAGTCTTGTGTTTTTGCTACCAACATAGGGCGATGTTGTAATCAGTTTGCAATATTCTGCAGAAGAATGCTGCTCTTTATAGTATGTTTGAATCTATTCCTTGGCTCCATTGGTGAAAATATCGATTTGGATTTACAAGTTGACCGGAAAAATTGGATTGATCCTAATGATCCGTTCGCGTCATCATCATTCTGTACAAAGTATACAATCGATCAGCTGGCAATCTGTCAAGCGAATTTAGAAGAATGCCTGAAAGGTGACAACAAAGTATGTAAACTTTACTAATTCCTCACTAATATGGATAGGAAAAGTCCCGAAAAATAAGACATCACTGAACACTTGATTTTACTAAGACTGATTTTCATTTATCGAAGATAATGCTTTTTCATGATGAAAATTGGATCTGAATCCTTCTTTATTGTCTCTGAGGTCTGAGAAAAAGTGTTCAGACTTGAATTGTCATCATTATTCTCGTAGTTTAGCAGTTTATCGAATTCTTATGTATGAAAAAAAAATTTGATAATCCATGAAGTCTTAAAATTTCTTATTGTGTATAATTTTATTTCATTTTCTACTAATCCGATTATTCTAGGAAATTTCAATCAGTGGTCATTCTGAAAACCACTGCATACATGATCCAACATTGAAACATATTGTACGGAATTTGCTATTTCGCATGAATGTTGACATTGATAAGGTTGTTGCTATAATGTGTCAGTTTCTTTTCTTTCTTTATCCCGAAAACTCTTTTTCAAACAACCTTTAATGTGCAGAGAGTTACTTATTTGAATAAACAGGCTCTAGTTTCACTTAAGATTTCCAAAAACTGAATTTCGTGGTCCATATCATTCTAAAGTGATTTCAATAAATTCTTTTTTTGTGTGCTCGCTGGCAATTGAATGATAATGATTTGCTTAGAAACAGCTTTCTAAACGATGTTCCTTATGAAACTGGCTCACTTTGTTGAAGATGTTTTTATTTTTTCACTTTACAGACAACGCGCGTTGATCGGATTGTGGAGGTATTTTTGAGCACCGCTAACTTAGCTATTCTAAAAAAATATCTCAATTCGAAGGATGAAACAGTTACGGAACGTGAACAAGTTCGGGAGATTTTGGAAGGACTGATTGTTCCTGTGAGTTTCTAAACTCTTTCTTTCGTGACTTTCGTGTTTTCTCTTCTGTTATTTTGTTTTTCTATTCTTGTTTAAAGTATTCAGTTTAGATAAATTATTGTTATATTTCGCTAAAATCAACGAAAAAAGTTTATCTTAAAAAATGGAATGCAAATTCTACATTTCTACAATCAAATTCTACGTTCTACATTTCTTGGCTTTTATAAAAATTGGGTCAAAAAAGTAAACTGATGTCTGTTTGCAGCAGCATTATGAAAATATGTCTTTTGTGAAGCGTGTCTTCGATATGACTGTGGAGTTTTTACCTCTCTTAAATGTTCTGTTGTTGGCACCAGCAGTTTTGATTCTCTACCGTAGTTACTTTTCTATCCGTTCTTTTATTTGGCTTCTTTTCTTCATATCATTCGTTATGTCAGTGTTTAATACCTTCCACAAGAAATATCAGGTGAGAATATGTTTTTACATAAAAATTTCTAGTCTCGGCATTCACTATAATCCATTTTTTAATAAAGTTTCTATCTGTTGAATATGTCTGTGCACCTGATCTAGCAGATGATGTGGTACGTTCTTGATTCGGTTTTTTTTTGGTTTGTATTCACAAATCGTTTCGTTTTTTAGCAGATATAGGATATTTGAAAGTATTGAATTTCTAATTTTAATCTGTAGCCAAATTTGAAACTTTTTTCAGACAGTTATTGCACTCAGAATGTCACATGTTGAGAAATCACTTAGTGAAAAGTGTAAAAGCGGCAGTTTTATATTCAGTGCTATGAATGTGTTTTGGGAGCTACTTTTCTTCAAAAAAGAAAACGAATGTGAGCAGCATTATAAGGTGTCTGTTTCTTCTAATCTCTTTCAAAGATTTAATAACTGGAAATACTTTTGAAGATTGTGCAGCTGTAATATAAGAGCGGCTCTCATAACTTCAATTTTAGTAGGTAAGAATGGTTATGTAGGTAAGTAAAAGAAAAGATGTGTAATTTAAATGAATATTATCCAGGCAAGGAGAAAAGGGATAACTGATAATGGTGAGAGGTAATTATAATGTTTTTGAAACCGAATGTAGTTTTTTCAATTTGTTGCATGTTTCTATATGACTTCGAAGCTTTTAGAAAGCTTCTGTAATTTGCATAGTGTGATAAAATTCAGATTTTCAGGAGTTGTATGTCGATCCTATATATGAAGTTTCGCCTCTGGATGTAATTTGCGAAGTTTTATCAAATTTCATGTTCACTCCTCTCGGCGTATTTGGACGGCATTTCAATACTTTTTTCTATGAATTTTTTCGTGATTCACCACTGCATATTACTGCCCTAAAAATAATTACTTTCTTTTTCCTCGTAGTCATAATTATTTTTTGGGTTGGTAACTACCGAATACGTACGTTCATGGCTACAGTAGAACCATGTGGTAGGTTTGAATACAGGCCTTTAATGAAGTCCTCTTTTTTTCTTTTTTGGCTATT
Organism: Setaria equina; assembly: GCA_003012265.1. Lineage (NCBI taxonomy): Eukaryota > Metazoa > Nematoda > Chromadorea > Rhabditida > Setariidae > Setaria > Setaria equina. The sequence goes on along the minus strand of PQVD01000653.1, from coordinate 128,415 downwards.
CAGTTTGCTCATACCTCAATGGCACAAGTCAAATTTCAAATATTACTGTTGATTATTTGAGGAAAATAAGTATTCTGTATAATAAGAGCTTGAAGGATTATTTATGAATTAAATTAAAATCAATTATATTTGCAGGCACTACTCAGACGATTTCACCAATGGTACAGTTACCTAATTGTCGTTGCAATGGTGAAGGATGGCAGATCAAAAATTCAAAGTTAAGGCTGATGTTATCACCAGAACGAGTCAAGATAAGACCAGCAAATAATACAATTGCAAGTAATATTAGACGACGTTCACTGAGTACATCTCGTTTAAGCATGTAAAGATATCACCATAAGATTATTGAAGAGATGAATTATCATTGGAAAATAAATAAATTTCTATTTAAGATTTTCATGGCAGCTTTAATATATAATGTGTAAAGGAATATGATTTTCTACTCTAGTTCCTATCTGTAAAGATTTTGACTTTTAACTAACGTTATTTATTAAATTCAATGGAATATTTTCCTAAGTGAATATATCTCATTTTCACTACTGGTCGCATCATTTCATCTATGCTTAATACATGCTCGTGCTTTTTTTTGTTGTCTGCAAAAATGTCTTAAAATATTTGTTAGGATCACTGTTTTTTGTTCTCAGTTATGTTCTCAATATTTTGAAATATTGCATCACTGTACTGGTTCACTTTTTGTAATTAAAAGCTGTCCATATATTTTGTGAATTCATTATGCTTTGCGAGCAACTCACATTTCTTGTACTATTCAAAGATTAAAAAGTTTATGATGCGTTCATTGTTGCTGACAGTTATGCCATCATTTTAAAAAAGAAATGAGAATCAGGGAAGGTGAGCATTAATGAATGACGGTTCAAATGTTAGCGTCGTTGAGACTCAGCATCACTTGTGCTCTTACCTGCTGATTTTACTTGCAGAACACCGGAAACCTGATGACAGCTGCGGTGACAAGGTTGGACCAGGTTAGACTGTGGCCAACTATGATGTGTGCCTGTCGCATCGATATCCTCGGAGGAGAAGATTGACTATACAACTGCACTGCTGTTGCTAGTGGAGGCCTTAGCATAGTGTTGGGGTTTTCCTCTCGGCTTCGCTCGCCCACTCTTTTTGAATTTTTTGCTAGCTCAATTCAGTACGTCTATCTGCCAGCGCCAGCAACTGCCGTGTTGCTACAGCAACTTGTAACTTTGCCTTGCAGCTAAACGCTTCAAGCCTAAAGTCTATCCACTTCACTCATATAACTTCGCACTATCATTCCCATTGTCCACAATTTCTCACGTACTTATAGATTAATAAACTTCACAAAGGGAATTCCGGCAGTCTTTTGCAGAGATTGGCATAGTAGCCTGAAATTCGTCCGCCGCAAAGGATTTGTCACCGTCCACTCTCTAAGTAGATAGCAGGGAATAGTAAGGACTTCTGCTTGTCCACTCCGAGATTCCGGATGAATATACTCTATTGACCTATTGACCTGCTTTCATTTAAACAAAAATCGTTTCATAAGCGAGAAAATAGACATTTTGTAGTTATAACATATTATTGATTATCATCTCATACTTCAGCACGTTTAGTTTCAGGAAAGATTAAATTCGAACCCTTATACTGAGTCAGCTAAAGCGCCTGGCCATGCCGTTGGTGACTGGTGAAACTGGCTAGGCTCATTGCATATGAGGCATTCTCTTTGTCCTTTTAATCTTTTAGGGATACGTTTCGTCTTCATTCAACTGCTCGTCTTTAAAAAATGTTTCCTATTCCGACTGATCAAGAAAAAGGCCAGTGTACTCTGGTTTAGATTTGTCTTTCCATCCAGAATTAAAAGATATATGGGCAATTAATTATACGTTAGAGTTAAGAAATTATTTAAATAAGTCCTTAATTCTTAATAAGCACTGCAAATAATTACACTGTATGGCTTTTCGCTAGCTGTAATTGATATTTTACATCTAAATATGAAATGAGCAAATTTACATTTATTTGGAAGAGAGGAGAGAAAGAAGCCTCTTTGCACCAGGCTCTTATTAGTTACCAAGGTAATGTAAGGAGAAGCTTGCTACTTCTTTCAGAAATCGTTCTTTTTGTTTTCTTGAGCTACTGTAATTTATGTATTTAATGCAATTATATATATATATATATATATAGAAAGCTGAAAACTTATTTAAATACATATTTGATTTAAGTCGAATTTGTCGTGAAATCTGCTGGAATTTTATAAATTAAACGAAGTGTGTATTGAATGGACCAGATTCGGGTACAAACAGAACAGCTTCGTATCGAGGCACAAGTTTCACGAAAGAAAGTATCAGAAGTCTCGAAAGAGTAGGTTTATTTAACAAGCATAAATTCTTCACTTTAAACTTGAATTTTTTAATTTAATAATTGATATTTATCTTTTGCAGTTTGATAGAATATTGCGAACGAGAGAAGCCACATGACATGCTCGTCAGTGGACCTATCGATAATCACAATCCATTTCAGGAGAAGAAATCTTGTGTTGTCCTTTAGCCGTGCTGCTTGATATTTCCGTGCTGCGTACACTTTTGCTGCATTGTACAGTTATTGCTGAGTTTTAGTTTCCAAAATTTAGATCTTTAAATTTGAAGTTATCAGTTCATTCTCGAACAACCTGTCATTTGTCTTTTTTTTTTATATGTTCGCTTCTGGAAAAGCAAAACTTTCTCGGAATTGTTGCTTAAGCATTTGTTTTCAGGGTTTTAATATATGATCATGTTCGGTTACAAAAGATTGTAATACTCTGTAAGAATATTAACTTGCATTTTACACAAAGTTAAAACTGCACTGCTTGATAAATTCACTGAGAGAAAACTTCAGAGGTCGCACAGTTGATACGTCTAATAAAATTAGTATCCTTTATTTGTCCTTCTATATCTTAAGCTCCAAATGGATGCAGCACAGTTCAACATCTTGTTTGGAAAAGCATAATTCCACGTAATTTCTTTCCCCTTTATTAGCAATCCATTGCTTGCATAAAATGACTTGGTCGTTGTCAAGCGGAAAGCGTACGTAATTCACTGCAGCTGCAAACATGAGCAATGTTTATTGTATGTTTTTTCATTGGTTTTCAAGATCAGTTCGTGACTATTCTTTCCAGGTGATCTATAAACTTTCAGAAAACTGTGGATTTTGACATGCGACACGCAATCCGGGGAGTACTGGTTTATTAAAATAAAATTTCAGCGCATGTGTTTATAAAAGTTCAACAGCATCTAACCATACTTGTTAGCCATATTTGCATACTAAAAGAGAGATATATAAATATTCTAAGTTGAATCGGCGGACAGTTTATTAGTTGAAGTTAGGTGTAGTGTACTAATTTCAATAAAAGCCGTGTTTTGCGAAAATTAATGTGTCTAAAATTCCAATATGCCTTCGAAGTCGATATCTGCTAAAGAGCTTAATGGATATGATATGGATAAAGCGGGATTCAAGGTACTGTAAAGATCTCCACACTTCACACAGTTCTCCTAATTTTTCTTCTTGATCACAAGATCGAAATTTTAAAACATATTGAAAACTAAGCTTTTCTGAAACGCCTTCCTTCCTTTCTTTTATGTGACTAAAATTCTAATCGTTAATTACAAAAGCTTTTATCAGAGTTGGAGACTGGGATCCGGCTACTGTAAGGGAGGATATATTGAAAGAGACAATAAAAAATATTGTATTTAACATTAAGAAATAAAAACAGTTTGTAGTACAATGACTTGATTTCTCGCGAAACTGATTGTACTTTGTCATGCTAACCAGATTTCCGGATAGATCGTAGAGCTTTAGTTTTTCTCTAGAATGACCTCTTTGTGCCGATCTTCAGTGCCTCTTCATTCGTACAAGTAAAAATAGTGCCTTCTGTGTCATCAAAAAAAAAAAGTTAGCAAACTACATCTAATACGAATGATACTGAACATATTTTGCCAGCTTTATGGATCTCGTATAGTTGATAGACAAAAGAATAAGAAGGGACAATCATTAGCTACAGGTGCAGTCGATTCATTAAAAAATGGAACCGTCATTAAAAGCAAAAATAATATGTAAGTAAAGATTTAGAAATCTATCGTTCAGATATTACACATTAATATTTCGAATTCCGCACTAAAAAATGAAGTAGGCAATTTTTCTTACAGAAAGGAAATAGCTGACAGCAGAACTGCTTGTAAAAAGACAAGAAAATTTAATAAATTATTTCTTTTTATTCTTCTCTTATTAGTAGCAGATACATCAGTTAGCATTGGGAATATAGACTTCTAATTTAGATTCCAAGTAACAGAACGAATTCGAAAAAATTGTTATAAAGTCGAGAGGATTGGCATACCTATAACACAAACATATTTTATGGAAATAGAATCTGTGGAACTTCCAGTCGATGCTCCTCAGCTGAAGGTTTCGTTACTTTGCTTTGATATTAATTATAGGATCCTGGCAGGTTGTTGGATACCACGCTATCATTATTAACTAAGTTATGAATATTTTTCCAGCGACATGTCTTCTTCCTGCAAAATCTAAGGAAGCAATGGAATGAGAATACAAAGCATTTTTTAAAGCTCGAGGATCGAGGTCGTGTTCCTGGCCACTATAATTATTTGGTCACTACGATGGCTGACTTGAATTTGAACGATTTACGTAAAAGTCGTTTGAAGGCGCAGTTTAAGTCAGCAATTCTCTATCTTTTAATAAAATTTAAAGATGGTATGCACAACAGTTTAATGAATTGATTTCCTATTTTGTTACAGTTTCACCATTCCAAATGACAGCGCTTCCATCACCTTAACACTTTTAAATTTAACAAATACCATTCGAAATCTTTTTTAATACTAGACCGCAAACTGCAATGGCTTTATCGGCGCAAACGTTACAAGCAGTACATGACGTGCACCTAAACCATTACATTCATCGCGATATTCGACCCTCAAATTTTTTTATTGGCTTCGCTCCCAATTCTAATGTCGTTTATGTGGCTGGATTTTCCTTGGCCTACAAATATTTTCCATCACGTAAGAAAGCTATGCAGAAGGATGCAAAGGCGCAGTATTCATTTTGATTTTCTTTTTTCACTACGTTTTTTTAATTGTTAAAGGAACAATGAAATCCATAATTTTACAACTTTGCTGTGAGCGTTAAACTACCACATTGTCTAAGAAAACTTTTACAAATGAAATAATCATTTGAGAAGCTTCCAAGTAACTACGCCAATGAGTTGTACATTGTGAAAAATAGCTTGTTGTAGAACACCTCGAAAATTGACGAAATGGCAAACAACAAATTGCAAATTTCAATCTCGATCTTATCATCTTGGTTCTAGTATTGCCCGGATTGATGATATCGAATCTTGGTTCTACATGTCCATAGATTTTTTTGGGCAGACACTATTACCTTGGAATTCAGTAGACAATGAGAAAGAGATATTTCTATGTAAGCAACGTTTATTCTGTGATGGATGTGAAGAAGTTTACAATATGGTACCAAAAAATTTTCGGGTATGGCTCTTTTAAACTCGCGTCGCTTTATTATCATTTCAGAAACTTTCGTTTCTCTCTTTTTGCATTTGTTTTAAATCAAACAATTCCTTAAAACTACTCCTTTTTCTGGAATTTTTTTAGGAATTCATCACTTTAATTTGTTCCTTTTTTAGGCAATTAAAAATGCTATCAACGCGACATCACGGTCGGATCCTGTAGATTATACTTTCTTCGCAGATGTACTCCTTAGCTGCACAGCTGAAATTCCATACAATTTTTACGGACCATTTGAATGGGAGGTAGTGATATTACCTTCTAACTTTTGATGTTGCAGTCATCGCAGAAAGTTAAATTCTCATCTTCTAAGAATATCCAATGAGAAATTTAAATCTATCTCAATAAAAATAGAGCACTATACTTTTTAGAATTCTTAAAAAAAAAAAAGTAATTTTTGGCCTAATTTTACTATCTAGGAAAATTTGAGCAAATTCGAATCGAAAAATGAAATCGCAAGACAACAAGTACGAAGCATTTTTCTTTATAAATTATTATGCACAGATGAAATGTCAAGCAAAAAGAAAGTCTTTGAACGCCACAAATTTGCTGGAAAATTTTTTTCACGAATAAAAATTTAAAGAAAATCTTTAATTTAAAAATTTTCTAATTTAAAAATTTTGATTTTTGAATTTTAGGAGGTCCCTGGTATCGAAGAAAAGTATGACATTCAAAGTCTCTTTTTAAATCTGACGAGGGTTCGAGCTCTATAAATTAAAAATAGAATTAAAATTGAAATCTGTAACTGTTTAAGAACTCCTGCAAAAAAAAGAACGCAAAGATAAACCTATTTCAGCTGATTTGTCAAAAAAAAAAAAATAATAGTATTACTCAGAACTATCAAGTAATTGATTCGAAGTTCCTGAACTATTGCATTCTATTCCTTCAGAAACTTCTACTTCTCGCAGCATTATTCTCTTAAAAAAGCCATTCTCTAAAAACTTAATATTCTTTCAGTGAGTTGTCCCCAATTCAATGAGCATATTTCTTGAGAAATCTCTCCTCTGGAATCTTTGGACCATTGCATTTACGGAAAGCTTAATTCTCTTCATGGCTTTTGCATAGTTCCCTTAACTTTCCAAATCATTTTCTTTTTTTATATCTATTGTTATAGAGCTAACACAGAAGCTCTTGCCAACAAGGAAGAAGAATCAGATTTGCATAATTAATTCAGTTCCGTTTGTTGTGAAGAGGTAAATTTTATTGGAAAACCAAAGTAACATTCCTTTTAATTCTCCTAAGCTTTTAATAAGTAGTAGTGATAAAACATAACAAAACGAGCACTAGGCAATACTGATATCTTAATATCATGGTTCTCCTTCACGTCATTGCTGCAGCATGCATGACATGTGTGGAGTATATCCTTTCATTTGATAAATTTAATTCAGTGAACAGTTCTGAAGATAACAACTGCAGTCAATTTGATTGCGGGAAATGATTGTTTGGTTTCCCATTCAACAACTGTTTATGGTTAAGAAATAACGGCAGGGAGTTCTGTTAGCTCTTGGCTATTTACAACGTCTTCCTTTGAACATATAAAGCATCTAATAATATTTAGAAACGGAAAGCATGGAACAGCAAAACGATTCGTATCTTTATATCGAATTACTATCAGTACTATCAGCAGCGGTGATACAAACAGCCAAGCATTCCTCTGAATCAGCAGTGGAGAATAATTCCCATTTTTCTGCAATAAATATGTTTTGAAGAGAAAGTTGTCCTTTATCTTTAGACCTTTGCTTTTTTTACATAAAATGAAGAAAAGTAACGTTACTGACCGTCCCTAACACAAACGAAGTGCTTCTTTTTATTCAAATATTTTTTATATGCTTCAGCACTAAGCAAAATTTCCTGCAATTATGTTCATCTTTGCCTATAATATCCAAATTAGTTTCTTTTTTAATTTTATATTTTAAAAAAAACTTCCAAAGAAGATCAACGAAAAGCGAAAAATTTGAAAGTACAAAATGCTTTTATTTTATAGAATGACCATTACAAGTTCTGACAGGTCCCAATTATACTTTTTGAAGAAGTGGTACTAAAGAAATGAAAGATCTCTACTTTGTCTGAACCTATTTGCAATATTGGAATCTTTTTAAAAGTAGAAACTTAAATGACACATATATCATTTTTGTCTATTTAAATGCTGGCTATTGAATTTTTAAAATTTAGAAATATTGAATGAGAAAAAAAAAAACCGCAGAGTAGCAGTGATCTCCACAGCTAGAGTGTGAATCAATAACAGTTCGATTTCCGCTTACTAGCCAGTGTTTTCCATCAGTTCGTTCCACCCCAATCCAATAACTGTTTAAAGCTGCACCACGTTGGATTTCTGTAACATTTCATTCGGGCTCAAGTGTTGCGTTGCAATTTCGGCAAGAATAAAAGTTTTGTTGAATATCGCAAAATGTCCACATGCATATAATAGTAATTCTACCTCTTAAAAAAAAAATTTGCTATGAGTAGAAGTCATTCTCCTCTTGTTAATGACATTTTTATTACAAAACAAAAAATAAAACGACATTATGTTCAAAAATACAGTTATGCGAATAAAAAACACAAATCTAAATAAAATTAGCTTTATGAAGGAAGTTATCATTTAAAGTTGCATTATTTAAAAGATGAGCTTTCTAATTGAAAATGAGTCAAAAATATGGATAACGATTTATTGTCATCAACCTGAAGGTGGTACATACCGTAATTCTTGACAATATTACTTCGCTGATAGTACGAATTGTTCACAGGAGAAGTTACTATTGGTAGCGGTGTCCACAGCTTGCCAATTTTGCAAACTTTTGATAATTCACTTGCATTAACATTGCGTAGGCCTAAAAATAAGGAAGAAAAATGATACGAACCAACAAGGGCAGAAATCTGTTTTAAATTTATTTCAAATAATTGAATTAGTCAGAATTCAAAATCTTTAAGAATCGAATATCTCTTTGTTTAATTTCGTGTTTGTATTTTTACAGATAAAAAGGCAATAATCATATCTTTCTAAGTTCTAACATTTCCAACTGAAAATTTAAAAATTATTTTCGAAGCGTTCTGAATATAAAATAATTATTAACTAAATTTTTCGATACAAAATGCTTTGTCATATGTAAGATTGATGTAATTTTCAAGAGGCTGAAGATGATCGCTTTGCTGGCAACCTAAAAATGGCGTTTAGCGCACCAGAAGGATAATACGTTATTTGTATTTCTTAAAGTCCGTTCAGTAGTAAGTAGAAACATAACCGATCATTGCTTTGTCTTTCGTTTTGCTACAATCAGTGAAATGAATTGACGATTTCTCAAAGTAAGAAGTCGAAAGGGCTATTCAAACTGCAAGGCCACATTTTGTTATCCATACAAGTTTATTGAATTTTTTATAGCAACAGAAGCAATACTACTACTATAGGTGGCGGTTTTCCCTACTGCTTACTTTGCCTATTCAATCTTCCTCCTTGGAACTTATGCTTTTTATTTACTTAGTTTCAACTTTTTAATTTATAAGTGAACAGAGAATGAAATTATCACTTGATCCATTATCCCAAAAAAAAAGACTACATAATCGTTAACTTACAAGCACGTTCCCACGTGTGTTTATATTGCACCGTTGCAGGACAACGGGTTTGTTGTATTTCTTGCGAGTTACTTTGGAATACTTTCATAATTCTTAGATTATAATACCGAATATATATTTTAATGCCGCAATGTCCATCAGCTGGCTCCTCAAATTTGGTCCAATGGGACCATTGGTAATTGTTGATTAAAACTAAAAAAAATCTTAAGAAACTGATAAATTTGATAAGCAAAAAACTCCTTTTTTGAACAGTAAGATGCAATAAAAATAGTACCAAAATTTACTAATGATTAAGGGATTTTAATTCGAGCTAGAAATTCGAATATAGAATAACGTTAATAGCTGAATTTATCAATTGACAAAAAAGATGAAATACCTCTGCAATTTGAATAATTTTCACTTTTGAGCACTTTTGAATACGGTATCCAACGAACAACTAAACCAACACGATTCTTAAACAATTTGTTGATATTATTCGTTGCTAAAGCCATTGCATCCTGAAAAATACTCTTAATTCTAGATTGAAAAGGAAGAAATTAGTCCAGAACTGAATAACAACGTAGAAGCTTGATAATAAAATAGTAGCAGTTTAAGAAAGAGTGTTTATAATATCATAAGTATCATTACATTGTAATTTGTCGTCTTTACTTTGAAAAAACTGAAAACTGCTGGGAATAATCCAACAATACTGAGTAAATGAATGATGTTCAGAGCTACACAGAGCGATGCTATTATTGCCTTGAAAATAATAAACCAATATTTGGCTTCAGGCAGAATATATGGCTTATGAAAATGATGTATGTCTACATTTGGCTTCTTTTCTTCTGGTTCTGTAAATGGATAGCAAAGAAAATGGTACTTGGAAATATTCAGAAGTACGCAATCACTTTAGTCTAGAATGAACGAAACCGTAAACTTTCTCGACTACGTTAAGGGTTAGCATGATGGAACTACTATCTATTAAACTTTAAACATTGTCAGGATGTGTTTCATGACTTTAAATTTTAAAACTGACCCTTTTGTAATTTCTTGTGCATTATTTGTGCTACTGTTTCCTCCTAAATAAAAATGATGCACTACAAAATCTAAAAATGGTTGAAATTCACAGTCTGCAGAATTCGTTATTTTAACAAGAATGGTTTATTGAGTAAACCAACAAGATATCAAATTCTGATCACTTTAAACGATGATACTACCCATAGCAAATGCATAAAGTAACAGAAATTCAAAGTTTCACTCAGTTCTTCTTCCTTATCATCTCAAAAAATTTTAAAAAATTATTTTTACTGTAATTTCAGCAGCCATGTTACACTCTGTTACTCACTTGTGTTGTTGATTCAATGTCCAGCGTCGGTTTAACCATTCTCATCAACACTTCTACAAAGCAAATATTTCACATCTTGCTATTGAAAGGTTAGTTATATTTCATAAAATTAAAAAAAAAACGCGTGGTGATCTGCGATGTTTTCAATATATAGTTTACTAATCATTGAACTCTACCGAATTCATTCTTAATCAGTAATTATGCTGTTGTTTAATGGAAAAAGTTTTGCAGAAAGAAGTATTTTGCGTTGACAAACTTTAAGATTGCAGTGGTCACAACTGAAAGGATGATCACTTAAAAATTGAAACAAAATAAAGAGTACCTGATTCCGCATGTGATTGTCGTTCGGCTGACATCGCCTGAAATGACTAAAATTTTGATAATAACCATCGAAGAATGACAAAAAAAAAAAAAAAAAAAAAAAAAAAAAAAAAAAAAAAAAAAACAACAAAAAAATTTCTAATAAAAAAAAAAAAAAAAAAAAAAAAAAAAAAAAACGATTTAGTCATTTATTCTGAGTAATAAAAAAATGATTAGAAACATTGGCAGACCAGAGCTGTTTCAGCTGTTGAAGTACCCGGAACTGTTTCAGTGGTTGTAATAATTGGAAGTGCTTCAGATACTGCAACCAGACTGTACGAATAAATTTGAAATAAATTGTACCAAAAAATCCATGTTTAAACAAGTCAAGGCTGATGATTGAATCAATTTCTATCGAGAGGTCTTAAAAAATTTCGCGAAAATTCCGGAAGATGCTGTGGCGATCGAATGCTCGGAATGATTAAGGCTGAGATATCTTTTGAGCAAATCAAATTCAAACAAGACATTAACGCTTGTAAAAAGAGTAAATAACAATAAATCTATTAAAATTGGCAGAAACTTGGTTTGCTGCGTCGCAATAATGGCAGAACATTTCGAATTCTACCCATAAAGTAACCAATCCTTTCATCTTCATTTTTTTGTCCTCTGTCTTCAGCACTTCTCAATTCATGCATCTGATGGCCATCAAGCGACAGTGCTGAAGTTAATGCAATTATTACGAACAAAGTTTACAAATTCACTGATTAACTTCTTGATCATCCAACTTTCCACACATATCACCGTATTTAACTTCGCCAGTACTCGGCTGGTGTTATTTTTCTGACCTGAAGTTTGCCGCGAAATATTAATATTTGTTCTAAAAATTTTCCTGCATTCTAGGTCCTTTTCCTGGAATTTCCTTTTTGATGGCGCTTTGAAAGTTATGGCTCAAAACTCTCCTTTATTCCAATCCCGAAAATATCGAAAGTAGTACTAGATTTTGCGGCATCGATTTTCGAGTAGTTGACCCGTGAGGTATCCATTTCATTAACTGGTTTTGTTGCTGTTTCCAAGGCGAACAGTCTTCGCTAAAAGAAATAAAGGCTAATCCTTTTGAAAATTAAGTTTGAAAACGATTGAATTGAACTGGTTTCTAAATTATCTGAATTTTTTTTTTCGTCCTTTCATTTATTAACCGAAAAAGATAAAAATACTGATTGCATTAGCAATGCTTCTTCCTCAGCATTCCTATTTTTCAGTGTTAATAAAATTTCCATCTTGTCCAGTTCCCTTCAACCCTCTGTGTTTCCTTTCCTCTCATACTTGAAAATAATTGATAATTGCTTATCCATTTAACAATTCCCATTCACTTTTAAACTATCTGCCTATTGGATCAAAGTATCTCTCGACTTTCGGGAATAACTGTTCTCAGATGTCGATATTCTCTGTATGGATGAAAAGAACCTGTTTACTTCTATGCCTTCATGATGCCTTTTATTTCAGTCTATCATGCTTCGATAATTATCCTCAGTGTTTCTTACCTTTCCTCTCTTCATACTTCATTAGCCATTGGCAGCCAAATAGTTATATAGTTCTCCGCCTCGATCGCTAAACTTATCCGCTACGTTTAACCCACGCTTCTGGAAATTTCAATGTATGGCTGTAATACTTACTGACATATTGCTATTGCACACTACGATTACTTTTAAACGTTTTAGTTGTTAAGCAAAAGCTGAACCACAATTTATTTAAGACAAGAATGAATTTTAGGAAATTTGCATAGCTAACAAAATTTACATATGTATACAAACCACAGTGTAAAAAATGCTGGAACAGAATAAAATGCGATGCTCCATGTCTGTTTTAGGTGTTATTTGGAGTTTTGACACTTAAACAAGTTGACTACTACCCGTACAAATATCATTTATGCTATCATTTCCATATGAAGAAAGATGACAGGTATGGTGGTGATACGAACTTCTCTTAGCTAACTGTCAATGAAGATTAGAATGGCAAAAGGCGCAGTATGACGTGCAAGATAAACGACAATGGAATAATCGCATTTTAATGCACTAGTTTGATCATTTATTGAGATACCTAGTGCTGAGTAATTTTTGGAACAGAATATAATTTTATGGTATAAAGAAAGTGAGAATGGCGACAAGTTTTGAGCTTTAAGCAAGAAATAGAGTTGTTGGTGTTTTGCCCTCGTCAAAGGAATCGCGTCCATTTATTGTGGCGTTAGTCAGGAAGAACAATTTAAAATTATATTTTTTCTAATAATACCATCTTCATAAACATCAAACATCCAAATCATCTTATTGTTAAAAGAGTGTCCTTTCAATTAAGTATAGTGAACGTTTTGAGAGCACATTCATAAATTCGTCTCTAAATCCACGATCGTCAGTCAGTCAAAACGTATCATTTACAATGAATGCAATGAACCCACCTGAACAGTGCACTGATTTCATCCACCTTCATCCTTAATATTTCTTTACTTATGAGTTTCAGTTGTCATGATAAGGATTGTAATCTCAGTTGTCTTTTCTGTTTATTCCTTTTTGTAGAAACTGCATGAATTAAATAGGCTTTTTAACTAGATTTTTCTTAAAACGTGGTTTTAAAACAGGCAAAAAGGTACAGAACTCCCTGAAGATGAAATTTGAAATCAAGTTCCATTCAAAACTTATGATATTTCAGCTAGAATAATCAGCTTATAAACTAACATATTTAGTAGCTCACTGTCTGATAAGCTGTAGGATAGTAGCTGTGAATGGAATTGAAAGCTTTACAATGAAATTTAACTAATTTCTGAGCCATTAAACGATAGTAAATGCTCAGTGGTTGAATTGATATTTGTCATGCAAATGCTCTTCAATAATTACTCTAAAAAAAGCATTCAACTTGGGATTAGAACAGATAATGGAAGAAGGTACATGAAAAGATCAATAAAAGCGTCGGTAAACAGCTACCGCTGAGCCGTTGCGATACTGCCTAACAGGTACAACATGTTATCACTTTAGCCGATTTTGGTGAATTGCTATGCAGTAATTATCTGAAGAAAAAAAAAAA
>PQVD01000653.1:53678-105865 GCA_003012265.1 Setaria equina | reverse complement strand
TTGAAAATTTTTTTTTTTTGTATTGGTGATGCAGTAACCATTTATATTTTGTTCTGTTATTACTTCCTGAGCAAATGCATTTTGGATTAGCAAGTGGAGTCATGAGAATTATAGTTTTTAAATTAGAAGCAAAAATATCTTCTTGGCACTCTGATATTTTTCTTGAGGTATGGTAGAGCAGTACACTTATATGTTTAAAATATGTCAAGCTCTGAATTGTTCTGAAACAGAGTTATCAGTTTAAAAATTCTACCATAAGATTTTGAAACCAGATCTGTCCTTTTCTATTGGTAAAATTGAAATGAAAAATAAGTATTGCACAAGTTGTTCTCAAAATTTTTTAAGTTTAAATGAATTTTATTCTTGGCGCTGACTAAGTCCCTTTTGCCCTTTAAGATATTTTTTTTTTTCAGTGCCTTCAAGGATTCACGTTTCGATCCTATCACTTTGCATGAAGTTGATCAGTTACATTGCACTGTGAGCATTTTAATTAATTTTGAGAAAGCTCGAGATTATCGCGATTGGGTTGTTGGTATTCATGGGATCAGGTTTGCTGCTGCTTTTGTTTCGTTACTTTTGGAAATCTAGCACTAAGTGGTTGGACGAAATTTATATTAAATATTTTGTTTTATTATTCATATTCCTCTTACAAAAGTATTATAAATTATTAGTCATGCTTCCATCTCCATCTATGTCTTGTTTGAATAATTCCTATGTTTAGTGGTTAATTTATTTATCTGATAGAGACACATGTTTCCAGAATTGAATTTCAAGATAATCATCATTATCGTGATGCTGTTTATCTTCCAGAAGTTGCGAGTGAGCAAGGTTCATTACTATTTCTTGATTTCGAAAATGTAGAGGATTCATCAATCACATGTTAGCAGAAAGCACGCTTAATGTAAACAGTGAATTCCGAATGAAATCTTTTGGAATAAAGATACAAGCAATCGCATCATTCAGTTGATTTTTGGATCTTTGTGCTGTTCCAGGTTGGGACCACACAGAAACGATAGATAATTTGATGCGGAAGGGTGGTTATCGTGGACATATTTCAGAAGAAACACGCATGAAAGTGAACGTTGTGAGATTTCAGTCAGACAAAGTTTTAATGAGCCATCAGGTATTGAAGTACATTCTCCAGTATTGGAGGTTATGTCAAGTAATTTCATCCTGTTTACTTTTTCCAGTCTCCTTATTCTTTAAAAAATTGTGTAGTGGTCGTTCTGGAGACTGGTCATCTGAAGAATCACAATAGATATGTTAATTTAACTATCGAGATTCGTTAAACAGTTCATTCGCTAATTTTCGCTAGTTTCTTCGAATTAACTCCTTGCATACATATATTTCAGGAATATGTTGACTATAAATCTAATTACGGTGAAGCTGCGCTAACCGATCCCGGCGGACGGCGAGGTCTTTTCCATTCTTGTAGGCCTTAATACAATTTATTTGAAAAAACTCGGAATAAATACAGTTGTGGCACGTAGCAATTTAAGCCACACCCCAAAAAACTGTTTCGTCATTATCGTTAATTGGGTCGGTTCATTTTGGAGCGCCGGATTCCTTGCGTTGGATTCGTGGATAAACCGTTGTTAATGACAGTTTTTTCTTTGGGGGCCGATCATACATGAGATTAAATAATTTTTGGTACTTTCCACTTTTTAAAATTGTTCCGAGAAAAATTGGTATTTCATGTTTGATGATTATGGTAAAGTGACCACAGGCTATTCTGCTTTGTCTTAACTGTCTCGTTCTTTCCTGTCTTTTTTGTAAGCGGGTTAATTTCTTAATCCATCGTTCTTTCAATTTTCTCTGAACAAGCCTTCAAATTATGCGTATAACGTACACATGATATTGTTTCTTTTTGTTTATGTTAATCATTTTCAGCGTTTAAGGACATTTCTTACCTCCTTTTAAACAAAACTTGTTTATTAAGCGAATTTCGAATCACATCCGTATCAGGCAAAGCAATTTAGATGAGTAAACAAATTAAATTACGCTTGGAGAAAATAAGATAATAAATTACTCATGAGAAGTTAATTCGTTAATAGACTATAAAGTTCGTACTAAAATCACCACAAACTTAACACTTTTTGCACATTACTGTTCATTTAGCAGACGCGAATACCGCAAGGTATGCCTGGTTTTCATTTTTCTAAGTGTTTCATGAAAGGCAGGATAAGATTTCGATCTGCGCAGGTTACAACTGGTTTTGTGGAATGGCTGTAAGAACTATTAGATGAGAAAACTTGGGCAATTAATAAATTCTCTTCAGGATTTGCTGTTAGCAGAATTTCGCGACAGTGAGATTAGAGGTAAAATATATGTCGTAATAAAATTCGAATACATCGTTTAGTGGCATAGAACAGAGAGTATTATCGTATAGTCAAAAGCACTTATCATTTTGATATCAGTTCACTACCTCATTTAGAATTGGATTCGCACATTTTGGATATTGCTTATAAGTTCCGGTGTTCCATTTGTCTTGTTTTGACTAGGATGCTAATTAAGCAATTTTTAACTTCTTTCTTGTTTTTTTTTTTTTTTTTTTTTTTTTTGAATCGAAGAGATAGAGGGAACGAGAACGAGAATTACGTGCTTTTATTAGCATTATTTCAAAAATTATAAAAGCGTGGTTTTTGTTAGTATCTATTGCATATCGTTCTCGTACTCCTGCTTGTAATTGACTTACTTAAAACAGTTAATATATCACCTCGGATAGAATCCAATAATTAAAATAGTTGTATATCTGAGATGAAAGTGGTACCATGATCCTCTCCATTCATTTATTTTCCATTATAAGCTATGATAAATTCATTTTTTATTATAATCTGCAATACTTGATTTTCCTATGTCATGTAGGTAAGCTTTAAAGTAAAACTATTCATCTTTCCAAATATTGTTTCTTTCTATATTCTTTCGTAAATTTCCCTTGTTGCATGTTTCTGCTTTTCTTTCCCAGATTGCTCCTTACATAGTAATTCACTTCATTATTCGCTTTTACTTTAGTTTTTTTGTTCAATTTACATTGTGGAGTACTGTGATAAGCACATTATTAATAAAATGGACCGGTTGTAATCACTAAACAAAATTTAGTTTTGACCTTGTTCTTAAGAGTATTAAATATACCAGTTCATAAAAGCGGTGAAACCATCTTATCTCAACATCCTGCATTGTCCACTAATTTAGAAGCAACTACTGACGACTGGTAAAATGAAATGAAATCTTGCTTATTAGCCTTCAAAATTTTTAGTGTCCTTTCAGTACGGCAATTAAATTTGGGTTGAAATACAGAATTAAGGTCGAAAACATTTATGTTCCAGATCAAATGGGAAGATAGGCACTAGTAAATCATTTAACACTTACATTTCTTGTCTCCACAAAATATGTGTTATTAAGTGAATAGCTCTATATTTTTAACTGCCATACTCAGTTCAGTGTTTTTGCTCGCATCGTTTTTCAAATAATTCCGAAATTTTTATGTCATTCTAGATGCCTGAACTTTTTCAATATTATTGTAAGTTGACCGTTGTCAAAGTTGGCCAGTAAGTTGTATGGTTATTTCTTACAAAACCCCAGATATGCTTGTTTCGTTTTTGATGATTATTCAAATTCAAGTTGTCCCTTGGTGTGCTTTTTGACATATCCAAGTTCATCAGCTAGGTCAACGTTGGTAACTTCGCTGCGAGAATTTAGTTTATGTTTCTTTAAATTTCGAAGTTTGAATTTTTCTGGGCCTGCAAAAGTGCGAATAATTTGCCTCTAGAATGGCTTTTTGTTGTAAGCATTCTACTGCTTCCGTGATTTTCTTTCTTTTTTTTTACATGAAATGTAAATTAACGACGGATTTAAGCGAAGCTCAAGGAAATTTACTGGAAAAGTTATTTGTCTACCATATTTGTTTTGCTTGTCGAAAAGTTTAATTTTCTTTGTAGGCCCTATGCTATGTTTTTAATGCTCTTTCACTATTGTTGGTGTCACAGGTTTTTTTTTAACCGGTTTGCTTTATTATCCATTTATCCATCACTGATAAAATTTTTAGTATGAGTTTCTGCGTTCATCAAAAACACAATTTAAGTTGCATGAAAATTTATGGTGCTGGAAAAAACGGTTGCAGTCTTTACGCTTTCGGGAAATTCTTTTCTACATTTTGGATGGAAACGTTCTGCAAAAAGTTTCAGGAAATAACCTAAGCGACACCTATAGAATGATTTTTTTTTTTCTTCCGGAAGATACATTGTGTTCTCAAGCTGTGAATCCACAATCTTTTAGTAGTACTTCACACTTTATGAGATGTTTGTATCGTTCGTTCATGAAATACTTCGGTAAACAGGTATGGAGCATTTGAAATTATGCCAATTTTTCATAATTGCGGTAGTCTCTAGACAAGTTACGTTTGTACACAATTTACTGAGTGTGTTTGGAGTAATGTATCTGACTGCCACTTGAATATTTTACTATAAGCAGTACTTGAGGTACTTCAATAATACGAACATAAATATTTACTAATGCTGCAGCACCATCAAACATCAGTAAACGAGATAACATTTGGATCCTTATTGTGAATCCGTATTCCTTCTTGTGTAGTTTAAAATTTTCGCTTCTATAATAGGTGTTTTAGATGAAATAAGCCATATTACTACAGTCCTTTTTTAATTTCAAAGTTGGTCTTAGTAGGTATAACGTTTGAATGAGAATAATGATTTTAAAATGCTAAGCCCTATTTTTTTCTTGAATACTTTCTTTATGAGGCATAAGGCATTTCTAAAAGACGGCAAAGTTCCAAAACCCAACACAAGAGCCATCAATGATATCTAAGTTTACCTGTTTTCATTATAATTGTCATCGAAAATGTCTTTTTGATCGTATTTTTTCATTTAATACAAAACTTAAGTTGTGAATACTTTTAGAGATGTGTTTTGCAACAATTGCAAAATCATATTCCGAACTCACATGAAGTTTAACATGTTACTGCAAGTAGCAGCTCTTATTCTGATCGTTTTAAATGTTAAGGTATGTATGTTATCCATATCAATAATGTAGTATAACATATATTGCGGCGGCATTTTGTAATTCTCTAAATTATTCAGACTAATGCTGTAAAATTCCCTCCTTATCAACAGTAATCCTTATAAAACCCCATAACCTTAAGAAGCATCATTAAAAAATAACTTGAACTGTAGACATCGGGTGATTGTGTGGATCAGCTCCAACGGTGCGCCATACTTACGGAGGAATATGAACGTCTCATACAGGAAACCAAACATTCTGCATTCCGGACTTGCTTCGCCAAACAAATGTAAGCTCAAGATTAAATATCCAGTTTAATCCTTAAAAAGTATTCTAGAAAGTGATTAAAAATTAACTTAAGCAGTAATGGAAAAGCTGAAAATATAATTTAAAATGTTGTCGCAGGGTATTGATAGTTACAATGTGTGTTTAACTGTAGATGTAGTTATGAATTGGCATTGTTCGAAAAATGTTTCGAACGATCAGTACGCGCAGTCCGAGCCTCACTCAACGAAAAAATTGTGGAATCTGACAATTTCGTCTACTCAGCACATCGATATTTGTCTGCTTTGAAAAACTGTTTCGATAATAGCCAAGAGCCGAGGCAGTTCCCTGATTTCAAGTCTATTTTAATTGATGGTAAGGCCAAAGACAGATCCTTAAAAGAATGCTCTGAAATTCTTTCGCAATGTTATCCTTACTTGGAGAATTCTGATACTACAGTAAAACGGTATCACAACAGGAATAAACTAATTTTTCCTTGCCTGTGTCACAGAAATCATTTATGTTGTCGGAAAGCAATATTTCCACTTTATGTATGTCTAAAAAAGTTTATATGGTTGCAGAGGATGCTATTTATGCTCGTACAATTTACAGCATCGAATATGCCGATCACCTTTGGGGATTACCTCAGCTAATCTCAACTTATGCATACCTGGAAAACTCGGTCACATTACCCTGCTTAATTAGAGTCAGTTATTAAGATCCTACATGTATATCGTTTGTAAGCTATAAAAATCATGGTACATTTTAGAAGCTTCCTGTAATTTCAGAAAATATTGAAAGTGATAAGGACCTGAAAAATAATATTTATGTCTAGAGGTGATGTAATACATGTAGGCGTTATGGGAGTTTTATAAAACTGTTTAGTAAACAAACGGGCTTAGCTACTACTCTTTTTTTTTACAGGAGAAAGCGGGACGAGTATTTGGCAATGGTATTAATAGATTTATCGATTCTGCGGATTTGAAACTGTATGTTATTTCGAAGAATTTATTTTGCACTGCTTATTCTTAAAAAAAAAGAAGGAAGATTTAAATTGTTAGAAAACCGTATTTATTTTACGGAGTTTAGAAATAATATAAGTGATTCTTGTCTTCTGGAAGAAAATGAAATGCAGTGCTATCGCTGGCGCCTTAGTAACGATAGATTTTATCAGAAGCTATTGATCGAAAGAGATCACGTTATCAGATCATGCATTCGAAGGTGAAGAGGTTGCATTCATAACTTGTTGCATTTCAGTGTAAGGATACAATCTGATAAGGATTATTTTTAGAGAAATGAGTTGATAAAGCAGGGCTTCTAATCACTCAATTTACATTGATTTTGAATTACCATGTTCCCTCTTTATAAGAAAGGAGTGCTTCGTTCCGATCAATTATAATGTAAATTCTAGCTTTGTGTAGTACACAACTCAAAAGAGAATTGAAGTGGACTAACACTGTTCAAGTACCAGAAATACGTAAATAAATGAAATTACTTGAATCCACAATCACAACGAATATTTTTTAGTGTTCGTCTACAAACGCAATGCCATTCGATTGCTGCTTCACGGCTTCGTGCTTGTCTCTGTAGTGCTCGTGAGGAGTTTGAAAATCGTGTCCAAGCTTCTATATTGCAATGTGTTCGGCAAAGTCATACGGACTATGTTCACCGTAACGGCAGACAGTTATATCATCACTATCACCAGCGACAAAACAAGAACTTCAATAAGCCTATCCCGGATACTGGTAAGAAACAAAGTGTCTAGGTAGACAATAAAACAGTTTTAGAAATCTTCACATTTATTGAAAATAGAATTCATCTGCTCTGAAGGTTCAACTAACAGGAAAAATGCGTCAGTTTTATTTCACACCTCGTATTCACTATCATTAAATATTATTGGTTATGCTCACAGCATTTAAAACTTGAAGATAAATGGACATGCGTCACACTAACCCCTAACGTTTAATTTTACTAATACTGGAATTTCTTCTGCACATCATTACGAAAGTAACTGGCAGTTCGACTGGACCTTATTGTAACACCTCTATTTCTTAAGTCTTTTTAAACAGGAACACTATGGAACAATCAGTGCCTTTGCGCTTGTCCAAATCAAGTAAATTTTGCCAATCTAACAATGCTGAAACATCAAGTACAAAAAGACGGCATCAACGATCAAGAAGATGCGAGGAAAAGACAAGCGGTTTGTCATATGTATATGGATTATATGAAGAAAATATCCAAATAGTAAACAAACAACATCAACATTGAAATGAAAAATATGCTTTGAAATTAGAAATTAAACATAACTGGTAGTTGAGGAAGTGAAGATAACACTACCTTGAGTGAAATCTCGAAGACAAAACAAAGTGTTTTATGTTTATAAATAATAAGAAATTTAAACTTCCATGCCAAGAATCTTTTTGATGTAATTATTAATAACTTCTGGAGCTTGACGTTTGCTATAATAGGAATAAGGAGAAATCATTTTTGTATCCAGTGAGGAAGAAATTAATCGACATTTATACAAATGGTAACAAGATCTTCCTAAATTAAAAAACCTCACAATTGTTTTGAATTTCTCCACAGTATTCTTGCAGATGAACGTACATGTGCAGAGAAAAACTTATCAGAACTACCCCAGTGACAGTGCATTAAGTTTGGAGGCACGAAGAATGATTAATGGCAGCTAATGAGAAAAACACCAGCTTTTGTGCAAAAGTCGAAATATTGCTGGTTGAATTATGTAAAAGTGACATCATAAAACTGTCTAATATAACTAAATTAGTCCAAGATAAGATATAGAAACCCATCCTCTTCTTCTACTTTTCGGCATCATATAACTGTTCAATCATTCCATGAAGCCTATAAACAGTCATGATCTAAGCACACTGAATGTAGGATAAGTTATTAAACATGGCAAGCTCTATAAAACCAATGCTGAAATACAGAGAAATTACAAACTAGATCAAAAAGTGCTTCTCTTGTGTTCATTCAGAATTTCGGGAACAGCGAAAAATGCCGAACTTTAAAAACCTATCACTGGAGTAAGAGAAATTAAAACAAATAAGTCCTTAACATCAATAGCACAAGAAGAAAGCCTTTACCTCATTTTTCTTAAATGAAGTTTCTTGCTTGGCAGTAGGGTTATAATCGAACAATATTCTAGTATGCTTCGTTCCGTAACCTTTCAAAAAGGTTCCATTATTTAATGTACCGATTCCACTCACTGTTGTTGTACTGGATAACCACCGTTTTGGAAACAGATAATCGTTATCAAGTAAAGTCAAAGACTTACGTCGAAATGACACAGTCCTGAAGTTAGAGATCTGAAACTTGAACAGAGAGCTCCGAGCTCGTTCTGTTGCTTTTAGTTCATGCCGACACTCCAATTAGCTTCGGCAAACGACTAAAAACTAATTTAATGGTTAAAATTCCGAAAAAAGACTTTATTCATGGAAAATTTATAATCCAGTATCCAGATTTAAATTTTTTTTTTATTGCGTTCCCTTCCACCAATGAGGTAGCATTACAGAAACTATAACACATAAAGTCGTCACAGCTTCTGCGAATTCTCTTTAGTAAATATATTTATTCCACAACTAGATACTTCTGTGCTTGGTACTTTTTTTTATGCCTTTATGTTCAAGCACAAAAAATAGAAGATGAATTTATAGTACTTGAAAATGAACAATACAGAATGCAATTTTGTGCGTAAGACACCCAGTGAAGCAAAATAACTTGAAGATAAAGCAAAAATCAAGTTAAAAGGACGAAAAGAAAATAAGCCAAAAAATATTATGAGAAAAAATGAATAAATTACGACGTGTCAAAGCATAACTGACTTTCTGCACAATCCTCGCAATTTTTTGGTTAACTAACAATTGACAATTTATCTTCTCTCTTGCTTCACAAAACTAAGAATTTTGCATGCTGGTGAGGAGTTACAATAAACCTTTGTGTAATTTTACGCACTATTCAGCAACAAAGTTAAATATGTTCAAACGACCACCAAAAGCACATGGATAAATGTACAACATTAAAATATTCAAATTTCCAAATATAAATAACACAATGCTAAAAGCAAATATGAACGGAAAAGAAATCCCATTTGTTTGCATAAAACAACTAAGCATCGAAATTTTGAACAAACTAACAATCGAATGGGGTACAGTTTTTTTGTGATGACGCCGCTGGAATGTAATCGATAAAAAACCTGAATCAGAAAGCAAAAAAGGATCATGAGGGGCCTCATTTAAATACAAAAATATAGATACCTTTATTCCCTCTATCCCTTAAACTACAAATCTTGTTTTCTAGAAAATGTGACCTTTATATTCCCCAGGAACTTTGACTGGACTCCGGTTGTCGCAATAGGAAAAAAGATATAATTTCGATAATTATGGCAGACTGAAAGAAAATGAACGTAAAGAAAAATTAAAAACAACCTCAAACACAAATGAACGCGCAGAAATCTAGATAGACGAAATGGAAAATTCATTTACTCGACAGTGCTAGAATGAATGTTTTTCGAAGCTGAAGATGAACATAACCGTCGCATAGCTTGTTGTGTTGATGGAGGCACTACTGTACTGGAACTATTACCGATGCTGCTGCTGGACCGCTGCAACCGCTAAACAGATCTATGCTAGATTCTACTTCCGGTTCACTACAACAAACACAGATGTGCTGGACAGTATCTGATTTACTTATAGAGGCATGGAAATACTCCAAAAGAATGGTAGTACTGCGCCCAGAAAAACCCACAACCCCATTTTTGAAAAAGATATATATATATATATATACTGAAAAAATCGGCATACACTTTCATAATTCCTTTTCAGATACAAAAGTGTATCATGCAGCAAACCAATGAACAGTAAATATGATATTGAAGCACATGTGAAGAAAGCACCCAAATTAATAAATGATTTACTGACAAAATAAATGTTGCATTAGCGTCCAATAAATATTTTTAATAGCAAAGGTGAGCTAGACATATGAGCCGTGAATCGTATTTACATTTCGGAACACGCTACATTTAGTCAGGACAGTTCTCAACAAAAGTGCCCTGGATATCCTTAAAGTTAAATCTCAAAGAGCAAGCCGAAAAACGTTTGAAGCTGAAAATATTCACTAACTGCCTCCACTTCTTTTTAGGATCTTTTATTCAATCACAGAGGTGTAGCTAATAAGAAATAGGAAAACGCCAATTTTTCTACAAAAAAAAAAGAAAAAAAAATCACCCCGAAAGTTCTCTTTGTAAATCAGCCATATGTTGGTGTGCCAATGCATAAAATGACATCTGAGACTCGACAAAATCTCGCAAACACTTCAGATGATTATTCTGAAATTTTCAAAAAACCCGAAAATTAATAGGCTATTACAAATCCGTATCCTGAACGATTTGAAGATGTTCAGGAAGACTTTCAAGACAGAAACTTATTACGGCTAATGAACCACTTAATTACGAAAAGGAAACATTTACATGAGCAGTTTGTATTCCTTCAAGAAGTAATTTAGTAATTTCTGCTTGCTTATCGAATTCTGCTTGCGCAACACGTAAATCAGCTTCTGCCTAGAAATAATTAAATTATTTACTACAAAAACGGGAAGCATATTCAGCAGACCGAATTTATATTTAAAGAATTCGATATCAAATTCTTCCTCATGCATTGCGGTAAGCTTTTTCTCGACCTTCTTTATAGTGTACGTATAAATATCATGAGAAAATCGAAATTTTATAGAAATTGATGTAGATTACAGCTTTGATCTATATCTATCCACACTACGTTGCTAGTTGCGAAATTTAACATAATTAATTTAAAAATGATAAATTTTTTCCAATCTTTACTAAGAACAATGACTTGATGATTTTCCCTACCAGATACTTTCATTTTAAACTCCTAATCCCATTCTTCTTCTAGAAAAGACTAGAGATCAAAAATCGTCTTTTTTACATAATTTATGAAACAACATTTGACGGAACAACAACCAAGAGGAAATAAAATAAAGTAACAGAAATATAAGAACACAGGCATGCAAGAAACTTTGCACATATCAAAGACAACAGAAAACAAAAAAATAAACCTGTTCTGATGAAAAAGAACTTCCCAACTGCAAAAATACGTTGAAAAAAAAAAAGAAACAGTCAAACATATGGCAAGTACAATATAACGAGATGAAGATAAATATGCTATTTTAAATTACTAATAACTAAAAAATTTCATTAAAAATAATGTCAAAACTAATCTGTAGCTGAGAATAATTAAAACTCACATTCCCTTGCGCTTCCACTGATTTCGCTTTTCTTAGTCGGCTCTTGGCTGCATCCAGATCTAAGCGTTTAGTATTGAGAACTTTTCGCTCACGCTTAAAAACTTAAGTTCTGAAAGGTATACGAGATGCCATTAAATTTTGGGCAGACAATGACCAAAATCTCCCCATAAGGATGTTCAGTATACAAAATATCTGACGCTTACATCACATTGCACGGTTGATTTTATTTGATAAAAAAATAGGTCGGTGATTCTAAAAGGAAGAGCATGTGCAAAATACTCCACCTGGATAGTTTTCATGTCTCCTTCTAAAAATCGTCGTACCGGCAGAAGTGTATTACTTGCGCAGCTGTTGATGAAATCTCTTTCGCCAGCACCTAGCTTGAATTCTGCTTGAGCTGTCTTCAGCAGTGCACTTCCTGAAAGTTTACGGATTTGTGAAGCGGACAGAAATGCAATCGGAGTCACCAACCAGTTCGTCATATAAAAAATGGAAACTAATTTAACAAACCAAAGACAGTATGAACCACAAATTTTTATTTCTGTTAATTCGCAATACTTTCAAATTCCTTATAGTTATTTAGAAAACGGGGGGATTTCGCTACCAAAATAAAAACAAATAGATCTTCAGTTTTTAAACCAAGAACAGCTTAGCAGAGGAAATAAACCAATACAGTTACAAATAACGCAGAAGTAAGCATTGTGAAAGAAATGGTACTCTAGAGTTTTGAAGACAAAAGTTATTAAAACTGTTTGCTAAAAAATTTATGAACTTGCTTGGATTTTTCCACCTCTTAATAAAAGTTTACCATACGGTGTTCCTGCTCCAAACTCATTACCAGCATCATTCATTGCTTGTGCCAGTTGCTCCAAATTATTCAGACGATTTTCTTTGCGCAATTCGAGTTTTTCGTAAAACACTTCCTCCATTCGAATTGCTATAATATTGACTAATACGAAAATTTGCCGAAGAAGTTTATATATTCGTCAAAAAATGCAATTTATATTAAAAATTTTAAATCCACACCACTATCGTCTTGCTGACAAAAAGCTGTCAAATTAATGTGATTTCAAACCTACTCGGATTAGGTTGCAAGTAACTTTCCATAGCAGAAAGCAATCGCTTAGTGTGCTCCTCCGTTTTATCTGCTCTTTGCAGCAGATTCTCGAAGTGTGCATCTAACTCTGTCTTCTCAGCTTTTAGGAAAGTTTCCTCCGTCAACTACAATTACAAGAATTCAATGCGGAACAATTTAAAATTTTGTAAGAAAAAGAGTAATATATGTTAGAGATTGAACAGCCTTAATAGTTGCAGGTCATCCAGCTCCTTTCCTATTGTTCAGCTTACCTTTATTTTTCTCCGTTGTTGAATATCCTTGAGTAAAACGTTAATAGAAACAGAAAATTCCTACAGTAACTATTAACTGAATCATGTAACTCAGTACACTAGAAAAGTTCTGAATTTACGTTTTTATACGTGAGATTCCGTGATGTTAAATTCCATTACGCCACATAAATTTTCTGCATAACGGAAATTAATACCTGTTTAGCACGGCTGAAAAAGCCGCTGGCATCACTTGCAATTTTTTTGAAGTTGAAATCCATTGAGTATGAGGTGCTAAACCTAAAAGAAATTCTCACTTTGCAACATATCTCATAACTTGAACTACGCCAAGGAGAAAATTAATGAACAAGTACTTCACAACATTCCTTTACATCCCTGTGCTCACTATTTCCACATACCGGGCAACAACTTTTTTATTTCCCTGCCAGTACCGCAACAAATCTTACCCTTCCAGCAAGATACTTTAATTCCCAACCCACCCAAATACCCTACCTAACTCCCCGCTTCACAAACCCTTCCACTGATCTTCGCGAGAATTTCACTGACTCATAACATAATAATTGTCACCCACTATGAAATATGACGATCTCATGCGAGAAACTGACTCAAATAGATGCACTGAATTTAAGATCCCAGACTTGGATCTCAGCAAATCTAGGAGGATCGTCAAAAATGGGATGAGACTTCTTGAAATTTAAGAAGTCTCATGGCTTTTGACTTGATGAAATTGACACTATGATTTGGACTTGAAAGAATTTTGTTAATAGAAGATCGAAAGACCTAACCAAAGGAAAATGAAGAACTTAAAAAAGGGTTGTATTATTGGGAAAAGTAATTATTTTCCATCTATTTTTAATGAAAAAGAGTTTTCTTTTCTTTTTTACAGAAGCAAAGAAAGCATTGGTATTCGTCTACATAGAACAGTTTCTCATCGACATGAACCAAACAAACTACCATATAGCTCATTTTCTCGAGTGCCTTTTTTCAACTTGCTTGTTTCTTGCAAACTCTACAAAATTTGCCATTAGTCCGTTTAGAAAGAAATATTTGTAAATGAAATATTTTGTAGTTTCATCCATTTATTATTCATCTCTTTTTAGCATGGCGCGAATCTCGAAACTGAATAAAATTCTCGATTTCTTCAGCCGACAAGCCAGCTTTTAGTCACAAGAATTGTTGAACAAAATTTAAGCATCCGCAGAAACAGCATAACGACTAATATATATTCTTGAAAGAAAAAAAATTACCATTGTTATCATAGCATTACTATGTTCCATGGCATATGTATTACTCACACTCATTTCAGTTTATTACTAGTTTTTTAAAATTTGAATATGCTCGACCTTCCTAATAAAATTTCACTGTTATCAGTAGTGAAAGTTCCGATTCATCATAATAGTGTCTAACAGCATCTTTCAGAGAGATGCAATAATTTCAAACAATTTTTAGAATCCCGTGCGAAATGAATCTTCTCTGGAAGTAGCAACGTTTTTCAGAGAGAGGCTAGGGAAAAAAAATAAAAAGAAAAAGAAAACATCCATCTTTTTCTTAATATCTCGAGTGTTATTACGTTAACCACTAGCTTTAAATTGAGCTCTCATCAGTGCTACACTTATAAGTGACACTTAAATAGTAAATAAGATACATTATTAGTGAATGAGAGATACATTTCGTAGGAAACAATTTAATGAACAGATTGAACTGAGTACAGAAATCAAGAAACTTAGAAACAATTTCCAAGTTAACTAGCCTATAAAATTATTCCAAAGCAGTAACTAAAAGCTTTAGCAGTAGATTGTGTATGAAATATGCAATAAAGAGAGGTGAAAGGACTGAGATGGCAGATCTCAAGTTAGTGCTTTTATGTTCGGAGCCAAAATGATTCGTTGAAGTTCGGCGCATTTATAACTCGAAACTATTAATAATCGAGAAAACTCTTGTTCTGAAGTCAAAAGCTTACATCGAAATGGATGGAATTCGTTTTTAACAAATGTTATTGAACACTAAAAAATGCCTAAGTTTATGGTATGCCGCAACAGTAGACATACTGGGAAAGCTCTTCTCCCATATTGAATCGGGGTGAGCTATTCACCTTTATACAAAATTCTCCTTTAAAATGTCAGCTCTCGTTCATTTTAGGCATGATATCGAGTAAGTTGAGCAGTAAACAGATGCAAAATACTCATGGCGTAAAATATTGGAAAAGAAGTGCTTCTAAAAATGAAAATTGGAACCAATGGTAATACGTGTGTATAACAGTGAAATTCCAGCAAGGATTTTGGCCACTAACCTTGATACTCTCTTTAACATTTGAGTCTTTAAAAAGTGTTTTTTAAAGCTACCACATTAGTTTCGGCTCAAATATGATTTCTGCTTCTAAGATTTTATCAAGCTGGAAGTTTCACAATTTTAGAAAAATTGGTTTTTCGGTGTTAAAAAAGAAAATTGAACAGTGGAGAGCAAAACAAAATGAGGTTTCATCTTTACCTGTATGAGATTTTTTGGCTCTTGATATCTGCTTATGCTACCTTAGAGGCCCTAAGTTCCAGCACGACAAGACAACGGCGACGCGGAATTGGTGCTGCTTGGAATTGCTCTTCATGTGGTTACTAGTGGCAACGAGTTTTGAAGAAACCTTTCATCTCATTCTAGGTTGGGTGACGACTGAATCTATTATCGTTGGCCTAATAGCCAAGACATTTCTTTACTTTTTTTGTCTTCGCATGAGGTTTTAAATGAAAGTAATGTTTCAGACAAAAATTAAGATGCGCTTGAAGGTGACGATAGCGCGGGAGTCGAAACATGAAGATTCTGTTTTGGCGGTTGCGTGGATAGGAAGTGATGAACTAGTTAGTATAGGAGATGATCATCGAGTATTAAAATGGAACCTAATGACTAGTGATGTTCAGGTGCTATTGCATTTGCCCAGGTCTGAAGTATTGCTTGTAAAGATCCACCATTTTCTAAGCCCATCGGATAGTTAAAGCAAGATATTAATTGTCAAAGATAATGAAATTCGAACAAGAAATTTTAGCAAATAGAATTAAAATTTGTAAAGTGAAAAATGTCGGTGAATTTGAATTTCTAGCTCGCTATACCCGACAGATATGCAGTGGTTTCCACATAACTATACCAAACAACATTTAAATGAAGTCTTCGCTTTGACATCTACTGAAGGTTTCACTTGCATTTTCTTTTCTCTCTTTATAAAAATAAAAACCTTATTGTATCGTTGGATTAATGCTTCCCTGACTTCGAGATTAAAACAAACGAGGAAATGAAGTTCTTCACTTCATACAAACATTTTTTAATTGTAACTTGCGATTTCAGGCAAATTTTACATTTGTAGTCGAAACGGACGCATTGAAAAAGTGATAGAAGCTCATCAAGGAGCAATTTTGTCTGGTCGTTGGAGTTATGACGGTTCTACTTTTGCCACTTGTTGGTTTTTTTTCCAGTAAATTGGTTAAGAAATTAATCCTTTCTTTTTAAAATAATTTTTTTTGCTAGGAAACTTCATTTACATCAAGCAGAGGTGCGATTTAACCGGGATATTATTCACTTTATAATAAACTTTGTCTTAAATTTTTAATACACTACTCAAAAATGGGAGGATGAATGTTTTAATATAGGTTGTGTAAAGATATTTGACAATTAAGGTGGAGAAGACGGTGCGATAAAGATGTGGTCTCGAAGTGGTATGCTCCGGAGCATCTTATTGGAAAATGATTGTCCTGTCTACGGGATTTGTTGGAATAACGACGATTCATGTATTGCCTTTTGTTGTGGTGAAAATTGCTGCACTAAAGCTCTCAAATCGCAGGTACCACATACCTTTAATTAAAATTCGTTTCTCCTATTATTATTTTTAAGCAATTTTTTTGGGAAGTATCTACAGATAATCCTGATATTTCCAATCATTTGGATGACCAAGGAATTAGTATAATAACGCTGAGCTACTGTGAATGAATGCAACTCTGGAACTTCACACTTTGTCACTTTGAATTTAATTAGCTGTTTTCGAATAGTAAGATTGATGAAATCAAAATATCAATGGGCATTTTTGCCAGTTCCAAATCTTCGCTAATATATAAAGCGAATCTTCATAACAGCTGTTTGCACAGTGAAACTTACTTTTTATAAGCTTCTTCATTTACCGTAGTCGCAATTACGCTTACTTGAATAGTTTACTGGTTCTTTTATCTTCATAGGATCTCTTAGATATCACTAGTTAAATGGAAAGCTCATGATGGCATTGTGCTGTGCATTGACTGGAGCGCCAATACAAATCTTCTGGTGAGCGGTGGCGAAGACTGTAAATATAAGGTTGGTTTCCTTGCTATTTATCCATGCCATCCAGAAAAAATGGCTTTAGTATGGCTAAAGAGTAATCCTACCTATTGCAGGTGTGGGATGAACATGGGCGTTTGATGTATTGTAGTAGCTCACATGATTACCCAGTTACATCAATAGCTTGGAATTTCGATGGTGATTTGTTTGCCGTTGGCTCTTTCAACCTTCTTAGACTATGCGATAAAGCTGGGGTAAGTTGATTCAAAATTTCCACCTCACGAAAATGCCAAACATTTGTCACAGCTTATTTTTGGAAGCTCTGCCCGAATCCCTTCTAAACACAATCGTTTTTTGGTGCTTTCGTCACTTCCACAGCTTCATGCATTACATTTTACAGTGGTCTCATTCATTAGAAAAGCTCTCTACTGGAAGCATTTACAATATCAGCTGGTCAGCAGATGACACTCAGCTGGCCGGTGCTTGCTCTGATGGAAATGTCTTGCACGCTTATTTGATTGAAAAGTAACAAATTCATATCAGACTGCTAGTAAAGCTCTAAGTCATCAGTAAAATTTTGATAATTTTGCAGACTTAGGCAAGTAGAGTTCCTTTCTTAGCTTCAAATTCTAATGAAAATAAGATCAGTTAGTTATTTTTTAGTTTTCAGACAAATTACTTGGCGAAACATTGAAGCAGTGCAAACGAAGCGTCAACTGATCGATATTCGTGATGTCCTTTCGGATGTTGCCCGTGAAAAGTTGGAGGTACGAGATCGAGTTACGAAGTTGTCTCTTGGTTTCGAACAGCTTGTGGTAGCCACCACAAAGCAATGCTATATTTTTAGGTACTTTTTTTTTTAAATTATGATGGCCAAAAGCTACTTGAGTATGATTCTATGAATTTTTTTACAACAAAATTCATATGAAGTCTATATTTTCGCTAATCATTAAATACAATAAACATTCAATATGGGCAATAAAAAAAGCTTATTCATTTCTTTTTTTATATACACTTACTAAAATTTTAGTGTGAAGAGTTGGAATACACCGATTATAATGGATTTGAAGGAATGTAATGTGTCATTGATTATGCTTTGTGAAAAGTACGCTTATCATTAACGATCATCACACATTAAGGGCTCCAATCTATTTGTTTCTTATACTAACGGAGAAAAATATTGTGAAACCTACTTGCAGCTTGCTATCAAAGACAGAAATTCTAATTACTCAAGAAACGTCAAATTCTCTTTTGCTCCAACATGTAAAAATTTTTCTTTTTCTTTAGATATTTCCTGCTGGTCGATGGTGATTTGATACAGATATACAACTACGAAGGTCGGATGCAGTGCTTCCTGAAACCACCGGCTATGAAAGTTTCCGGAAATGCAGTAAGTAAGAAGACAGCGGCTATTTCGAATGATACCACAGCTATTCGAGATCGAACGGACTTGAAAGTGGTGCACTTTTTTGAAACAGTCACTGGGAAGAGTGTTGGTATTGGCAAACTTCTACACACTGTAAGGATTTTATAAATTTTCCATTATATGATTAAATTAGTCTGTATTTTCCATTATCTATGAGTCGAAAATTTAATTATTTCTCAAAAATTTAAATATTCACCGTGTTTATATGCAGCATTTAAAATAACCATTCGAGGTTTTCAATTATTGCCAATCCGTCGAATTTGTCTGATTAATCAATGATTAAAAAAGCAATGAATAGGTGATAAAAAGATGTTGCAGAATGACGTAATCGAAATAGCGATCGATCAGTGTGGACCAGTGAATGATCGAAAATTAGCATTTATAGATAAATGTTTGGACTGTTTTTTAGCTGCTGTGAAGACCTTTGGTGTCTTACAAAAAATTGCTAAAATCGGTAGATTTATGAAGCAATGATGAAATGATTGTTTTCTGTAATAAATTATAAATAAACCGTTTTTGTCCCATTACAATCCCAGTTTTTTTTTTTTTTTTTGGGAAAGGAATTTTTTAAGGAAGAAAATGTCTTATATTTCAAAGTTTCATCTGCAATATTGGAGGTGCGGTGGTAACAAATATTCTTTTTAACGATCAAACAAATATGCTTGCTGGTTTGCAAGATAGCCATCTTGTTGTATGGTTGTATCCAGCTACTGTTTTTATTGATCGTGATTTACTCCAGAAGACCGTTTTCGAGAAAGATGAGGATGATTTTGGGAAGTCACCATACCTATGTAGGTTAGTTATCATGAAATTTTTTTGATCTAAGGGAATCGAAGTCTAGATAAGGCATA
Source organism: Setaria equina (assembly GCA_003012265.1). NCBI lineage: Eukaryota > Metazoa > Nematoda > Chromadorea > Rhabditida > Setariidae > Setaria > Setaria equina. The sequence goes on along the minus strand of PQVD01000653.1, from coordinate 86,401 downwards.
AATATTAGTCTAACCTATCTGTCCTAATTATTGAGGGTGGAAATTATTTTGGTAAAGAAGTTTCAAATCATCTCTGATTTACTCCTTAGAAAGCTTAGAAGACACAAATGCATATATGCTTAGAAGGTACTGTTCTGTTATAGCTTTGTTGGCAATCATGTCTCTGTGAGGCGTTCTGATGGCGCACTTGTCTCCTGTTCCATAACGCCATTTCCAGCAGCCCTGAATTCTTGCATTGCTGCTGGCAGATGGGATCAAGCGATTCGTTTGTGTCGGCAAATTGGAGTACGTTTTCAAGAAAATTGGTACTTATCAGATATTATGTTGTAAATCAGATGCTTGCATAGATCTGTATTCTCAAAACGTTGATATCGAAGTGCATGTTAAGGATCTTTGTATCGAGTATTTCGGTATTCTTTTAAAATTTTCATATATTTCAGGAGAACCATTTATGGGGAATGCTTGCAGTGATGGCTGCAGATGCAAAAAACTTTTACGCCGCTGAAATTGCTTACAGTGTACTCGATGAGGTAAATATGAAGTTCCTTGATTTTTACTAAATTACTCTTTAATATCAAAAGTTGTACGCAAGATGAAGAACGGTTTTGCGAAAATCCTGTCCTTGAGCAGTCGGTGCAGTAAAAGTCAAAGCAAATTATTTCAAGTAAGGGCAAATAATTCCTTTAGTAAGAGTGGCATAATAAGTTACAAGGGAAAGTAAGCATGAATTTCAACTGATTAAAAAGTTCAATTCAGTTGGATGAAATTTGATGATATATTTTGTGACATGTATAGAATGAACGCAGCAACTATGATAGAATTTAACGTTAATTTCAGGTCGAAAAGGTGAGATTTTTATCACATCTACGAGCGAAGCAAAGCAAGGATATCCGATTGGCGATGATGACTGCTTTTACGAGAAATTTCAAGGATGCTGACGCTGTGCTTGTACAGAATGGATATTTCTTTCGTGCTATAATGCTCAATATTTCATTGTTTCGATGGGATCGGTTAGTGCCCTCTGAAATACTCCAGAGATATCGCATTTCATTTCAGAAACTTGTGCAGTTTGACACCTTAAGTTTTGTTACGGATTCAACCGTTGCAACCATAATTAGTTTAATCAAAAGAAGGGAAAGAAAATAATATCTTTTTTTTCAAGGGCTCTTGAATTAGCTATAAAACACAAAATGCATTTGGAAACGGTGTTCGGTTATCGACAGAAATATTTGGAAGAAACGGGACGCAAAGAAACAGACCGCAATTTCTTACAGTACCAATCTGAGGTGAAATGCTTCCCTTTTTGGATACTCTGAGGTCTAATATTGATTAAGTAGTTTGTCTTTTTTTGCGTGCTAGAAAGTTTTAAATCAGTTGTGGGCATTTCGCAATATTTTATGACTTTAGAGCCATTATACCGGACAGCAATCACAATAACATGCGTAATCTGAGGAGCAAGTGTTAAAAGATTTTTATATTCACAGGTAGAAATCGACTGGGACCACATTCAGCAGATTATACAGGAAGACGAAGCCAAGGATTTTTGAATTTTCTGAAAAAAAGTTGCAGTCGTGCAGCAAAGGACTTTATTCATTATTTGAAAGTTAATTCAATACCTGGCTAGAAATTATTGAAATGATCAAATTGATTTATATCGATTTAGTAAAGGTTTTGTACACATCGATCCAACAAATCCGATTGGTTCATGGAGTTTCTCAGTAAGACATCCTACTGGGTGACAGAACAAACAGATTAAGCACTTGTGTCACGAAATAAATTTGTGTAAGAAATTTGCTCTAACTAGAGTGAAATACTTTAACAAAAATGCGGGTCTTACATGTTATCGCTCTAATCCTGTCAATCCCACAGTTTTAAAACCTAAACTAACAGACAATTAGTCTGCTATTAAAGCTGATTAGCATGAAAAACTGCAAAAAAATCAGGTGTAGTGGAAACAGCGTCGCAAGTGTGCGAACGTAAAGCATACGGAACTGTGCAATGGAATTTCAGAAGGATTACACTTTTACTGCACTGCAATTCATCCTCGCTTTCATTGTTTTGGTTGAGGATATTGACTCCATTAGAGGAGTCTGTTTGTGGATGAGCTAACAGACGTACACCCGTCGTTAGACTCCAGAAAATCGTATTCACTACTGCCTCACCATCTCGTACTCTTTCTGTCTCCGATTCAACTATCCGGCCCTCTCTTGTTACTTTGAAGATAATTTTGTACGAAAGTGTGTTGTCATCGCATGACTAACTAATGTTAGCCTGTTCTTCCCGAAGATCGATATCATTAATGGCCCGTAACTGCGAAGTATTTCGAAATGTCCAATGGACACACTTTTCGTCTTACCATTCAGTAAGGAGAAAATGTCTCAATCATCTGGAGGCTCTTTCGAGTCAGATCAGATGTGCGTACGCTTTTCCTCTGCTTCAAACTTGTCCGATCCACCATCTCCACATCCTGCATACTTCGAGAATGAAAAATCAGAATTAATCTTTACCATTGGTTACTGCTGATTACAGACAGTGAAGTTGGTCGAGCTAAATATTATATAAGGAGTATTAATTTCATTCCAATCTTGCCTGGGATTCCAGAAATCAGTCTTTTGCTGTTCTTTTAAGCTACTAACTCAATTTGCATTCATTTCTGTCGCGCATTTTCTTTTTTCTTAGAGCTCGAATGGAAAGAACATAATTTATGATATTATACACCATTCCCAACTTTTCTTCTGGAATCTAAGTTGATATTACAGGTTCTGCTGAAGATTAATAAAGTACTGCTCCAATAAGATGATTTGCTTTAGCTTACGTTCTAAGAGAAAAAAAGTTCGACAAAGATGAGAGAGATACAACAATGTTCAGGCGAAAGTGACCAGAATCCAGTGGGTAAATATCACACAGTAATTCCGCTTCTTCTTTCTAAGACTAATTGCTTCTTTTGCCCTCATTATTACTAATATTCCCTTGAATAACTGTACATACAATGATTTTTCAATGAAAATCTGATTACTAAAATTGATGATATTTGTCTCCGATAACACAGTAATTCTTTACTTTTATAAGCATTCATTTCCTTATTCACAAATTGAAATTAAGCCTTATTGATATAGTTTTCATTCTAACCTGAAAATAATGGTGTAACTCAAAAGTAAAAAAAGACAGACTTATCAATTATAGCTACAGCTAATTAGCTTGACAGGGAATATGCGAAGGGGAGAAAATGTCATCTTAGCATACAGCACACAATATATCGATCCCAATCCAGATTACGATTCCGATTCCGGTCCCGAGTTCCTTCCGGTTAAAACCCTTACACTTCTACAACTTCTTCCATACCGATACACCACCATTGTCAGTGGGATGAGCTCAGCTTTAGTCTAGCTTCAACTTGCTGTACGAGAAAAATCAGTTTGTATCGCTGAGGGAATGAACAGCGGCCTCTCCTTTTCACTTTTCTTTTTTACATTCTTCACTCATCTCCTCAATTAACTCGAAGAGCAACTTCTCAGCAATGGTACAAGTAATCTCTATCACATAGGTACGTTTCCCCACTGAAAAGATTCTTTGATTATGTTTTGTTGTTTTAATAGGTTAAAGTGTAGTTTCATTTCCATATTTTGCTCTCCAAAAAAGGCACCGAAATTTGTTTGTTTTGAGTTTGCATATTGTTAAATATCTTTCAAATCATCTACGATGACTCCTAAAGTCATCGCTATCACTTATTATCATTCTTTGACACTGTCCCTTTCTCTTTCTTGTTAATATTTCCTTGACGTTTGATGTGTGCAATATCTATCATCATTCCACTGAATTTAATTGAACAATTTATCATGCCACTTACTTTAGCCAATGCATCCTTCTAAATCCAAATGTTAGGGCCATCCACCTAACTTCCAACAAAATTAGCCCAAAGGAGTTTCCGTAACCTATGCAATTTTTTTTTTTGAAACTGCTGTTTTTTTCCTAACTTTTATATCAGTCCCAACAGTTGTTCAAGTACCAGACTTTTTTTATTCAAAAATCTCTCTTCTAACATAACCTCTACTTCTGGCTGAACCTTGTGGAAAGTTATTGATTATTTCCAGATGAGTAAAATCACTCCCGGATCGATTCTACTATAACTAACTTAGTCTTTGAATATCTTTTTTTCTTGTTTGGTTTTTAGTGTATCTTTTTATTTAATTCATCTCCAATGTTTTGCACCTATAAGTACACTAAAGATACCGGAAAAATACAGCAAAAACATTTGCAAATATTTCATTAAATCGATCAGTTAATTATTAAACAAAAATATTGCACTTCGATTGAGCTTGTCTGTTTGGTTTATGAAGTGTAAGAAGTACCACTGTAAGCTAAGCTTCACTACTTTATTTCGTCCAAAAGGCTTGGCCGTTTGCATAAGGAAGAGGTAGTAGGCAATAAGCTTCCATTCAGAAACTCTTCAACTTCTTTTTTCTTTTTGTTACTTTTCTTCTTGAATTACTATGTAAATGACTTTGTCCGCAGGGAGCCTTTATTTTAACCTTGAAACTATGATAGTTTAAGCAAAATTAAGTTAAATTCAGTTCGTCAAAATTATTTTGCCCACAAATTTATCAGAACTTTTTTAAAGGGATTTTGTTACTCTCAGTCAAAGAAATAATATTAAAGAATTATAAATGACATGATTTTAATCATAGTCATGAAGTACAGGGATAGTTTAATACTATTTCATGTTACTCTTTATCTAATTTCCTTTTTCCCTACCGTTTTTGTAGTGATAATGATAAACGCTAATCATGTGCTCCGAGTTCAGTGGGAAAATTTCATAACTTACCAGTCGCTGAAAAAGGTTGTTGTAAAATATGAAATCGAACGAATCTTGTGTAACTCTTGAATCAGAGTTTCTCTGAGTAATAAAAAAGATGGTTTCCTGCCTTCTGTACTGAAATTCATGAAAGATATGAAGCCAATAGATGTAATTTTCCCTCATGCATAGTTTTAATATTTAAAAACGAGGCTTAGCAGACATATCTTTACGATGGTTGATATTTATTGCCGTCCATATCTAGTTTAGCTTCTGAAAATTATGGCTTATTTTGCAAATTTATAAAATATCAATAGAAACATATAAGTACTTTATCATAGGGGTTAAAGTCTTGAGATGCGTTGAGTACAGTGTTCCCACAATTTCTTTCTATTGTAGTTTTTGTCCGAAAGAATATGACCCAATTAACTGCCTTTGTTTATCACTGTTGACCATTCCGTCTATTTTACACCGTTCATTTCTACTTTACAAACCTTTCCTTTATTTCCTCAAACTATTTTACAACATGGAAAGGCAATGAACTCTGCATAGCTCCAAGATATACTTGCAGAAATATTAAAACTGAGCACGCTACATCATCAGCTGTAACGCTTTTAAGCTAATTAAACAGAAATTTCTAATTAAAAATTTACAATGATTCTGATGAACGATTTTCTTCCATAATTTATACTTATTTAATTAAATATTGTACTGCTGACTAAAAAAACCAGGAGGTCAATATATATTATTTCAATACCCGTATTCTGCATTCCCAGAAAAACGAAATATTTTTTATTCACTAAATGCTTCCAAAACAGAGCTCCTGGTCTGTAAAAATTGCGATCTCAGAATTTGAATGTGGTTTGTATTGAGAAATTGGAATAAGACGTAGGTAGATTCTCCGGAATGCCGTGGAAGTGAATGTTGTTTGTAGCGTCTACGCAATAACTGTTTGACAGTACCTGAGATGACTGCTGTCTACGAGTATAAAACATGAATCCGTTGCAATTAGAGACGGGATTTGGAATTTTTAAATCTATATAACGATTAAAATCTGTTTGAAAATTACAGTGTGTTATCGACCTGTCTAAAAAAATTTTTCAAATGTGTATCTTTTAATGGTCTAAATTTTGTCCTCCTCACAATGTTACCAAAGTTGGATTTCTTTTACACCTATTTATTTATCCTTCTGCAGTCTGTCAATGAACTGAAGAGTGACAGGTGTATTCGTTAGAGATGATTGCACGGCTCATTTTCCATTTCCTTTCCAATATCTCATGCATTTTCAAAAAGTTCAACAACAGGAAGTCGAATGTTCAAATGAATGTCACACTAAGAAGCCATTAAATATAATTTGTTTGCACTTAAAGCTTGCTTGCTACTACTTCTTGTCATCAATAATAGACCTAACAAAATTTTGCTTTAAATTTTACAAACTATTTCTACTTGTCATCTGTTTTAGTAATTGCTCAAAAGATTTGTTGTGAGATTGATTGAGCCTTTAAATTTATTTACCATACTCATTTATTTTACCATTTTTCATTTCTGCAGTGGAATATTCCATTGAATTATTTCACTTTAAAAAATTAGCAACAATTTAAGAAGTACAAAGTCAACTGTCTCCAAATATTTTAGTATTTTGTAATCGATTATTTTAAAATCTGAGATATGCAACTTTTTCCTTTATATTTAAGTACGTAAAATATATGCTCGTTCGTTTCCATCCCTTTCAAAGAATTCGATGTTATCATTCATCTCAGCCAGTTTACGAAATGATTGTGTTCGTAACTAGTCTATTTTGTTAAAAATTCTCCTAGCACAAGCAATAATTAAAGCCTACTGTTTCTCACTTCTGGAAAGATTTGATGTAAATGACAGAGAGGTAATGAAACAAGCTACTGGACAAAACTGTCCATCTAAGTTGCACAACGTTGATTGCTATATGGCCTAGTCTGATGCATTTTGATTAACAAGTCAAAAGCCTCTAGATCGTTCCATTATCTATATAGTCTACAGCGTTTCCATTGATTTGGGAGGAAATGAAGAAAAATCAAATTTATCTCCACCTGTTCATTCAACCATCCTAAAATTCGTAGGCACGGGTTATTTTTCCCTGCAAGTTGGAAGTAAGGTAGAGAATGGATCAGTTAACTCTCGAAATGTGCTCTGAGGAATGGAACTCGTCGTGTCTTTCCCGCAGAGAGCACATTCCGACATACACACCGACGGCTTTATCGCTATATAAACACAATTTCGATGTGATGATGCAAACGACATTTACCTCTGCCGCTAGGCGTTGTTTGTGCTGCTTATCTAAACAAACGCACAGACCGGTGCACACACACAGACAGACAGAGTGATGGAGCATTGTGTGATTTGTTGCTGATATTTTAACTAGTTGCTGCTAATGCAAGTTTGGGCTGGAAGCAGGGAGAAGTCATCCAGTAAGCGTGAAAGATTCGGGGAAGAGGAAGGGAAAGTGACTTACGTTGTTATTACCTTACGTTCGCTTCTGTTCTCAGACAGCACAATTCTCGGACTTTCGGGCACAGCTTCCAGCTTAAGCTAAACTACCTCCCGCTGCCTGATAGTTGTCTGTCACATCGTGCCCTAGAGCTCAGCAGGCAATCTCTTCCGTCAGTGCTCGGGAGATATATAATGGTAATTTGGAAGTACTCGGCAGTCATCAACCGTTTTTCGTTTCTCTTCAGTCTTGATTGCTTTGTGCAGGCCTTTCAAGTCCCCTCAGTGCTCGAAATGCCTCATAGTACTTGTGATTTTCTTATTGTCATTAACGATTTCCAATTGATGAGCTAAAAATAGGCATATGCTAACCGTGTGGTCAGATGCTTTTGCTCCTTCGGTTATTTATGATGAAATTATTGACAAATATCCGGCTATCGAATAGAAAGCTTTTAGTCTTTCTTTGCTTTGGAAACGTGTCATTCATCTGAATCCTTTGCAACGCCGACAACTGTCAATGGTAGTTCCTCACTTCCTCGGGAAAGGTGAGGAAGAATAATGTCTCATTGTATATAGGTCACCTGAAATTACGAGGGATTTTGTCTAACACCGCTGCCAGTTCGCATTTGGCTTATTATCTACCTACTTGGAACAAGCATCACCTTCTGAAATTATTTATTAGTTTCTTCCTAGGTAATTTCTCCGAATTTTTTTCAAATTTTTATTGATTATTATTATTCACCTATTAAAAAGCTCTCTTTGTAAGAATTCTTGGGTATGCAAGCTTCTTTCAACATATTAGTCATTAGTTTTATTTTAGGAAACCTGAAAGAACTTCAACCCAAAACTTCATAGTACTCCAGAATTCTTACTTCTTCCCAGCAACGTAACGTAAGGTTAAATGGCGCGTTACTCTGGCTGAAAGTCTTAAATGTTTCCATTCAGCTTATCTAGTCCCTACTATACGAAACATTACTTAGGCTTAGGCTCAGACCTATTGATTTCGTTTCCTTTTCCTTTCCCTTTCTTTTACCCCTCAAAGCTCTTAGGCCTGCTATTTCCCGTACTCTACTCTTAAAAGGTGCCAAATTCAACATTGAACCCATTCATATTGCCTCTCACTCCTCTTTCTTGGCTCATTCTTTCACTTAGCTGAAAATATCATAATTATTCTAATTATTACCCTAACTTTTCTAATCGCTCCAGGATTTTTTAAGTCATTTTGCAGTCCAAGGTTGATATGCAATTTTCTGGATTGAATAACGTAGACCTTTTAGCTTTCACCATCAGAAATACCTTCCAAAGTTATTCATACACAAGTGGCGAACTATTTCATGCAGCACTTTTTTGATTTCCTGATTTCTGATAAATATGAATTAACTTCGATTTGAAATTATAATAGAAAAGAAAAAATTTTTCGTATAATTTGATCAATTTATTTTTTTTTTCTTCTCGAAAAAAAGAGGAAAGAAAGAAAGAAAAACTTGAATCGTCACTATGTTACTAACGAAAGCTGAACAAGTTCGTTCCACTTCATCGCTGAACATTCCTTCACATCACTTCATAACATATTTATTTGTGCATCGATGAAACTGATTTTATTTTGTCTGTCTTTAAAATATCTACGTTGGATGTGAACTTTTAAGGCATTTTTATTTCCTTGATGCTAACCTTTTATGTTATTACTCTTATCCAATTGTCATTTCCGTCGTCACGATAAGGCAGGGAACAACCCTTTTTGCCGAGTACTTATGTCAACCCTATCAGCATAAGTTTAATTCATAATTCAGTATGGGACATACAAGGGTTTAATGATATTCTCAAATGTTTTGAGACCACCTAGATGCAATTCGATTCCTTATATGAGAAGCTAATGCATAGTATATCATCAGAACAGGTTCTATTTGGCTATAAGTATGAGAAGATATGCCATCATATTGAACTGAAAGTTTGGACTGAGAGCTTCAAAATGGAACCTTCCAGTTCTTTTTTGTCCTTGTGAATCGGAGTGCTGCTTGTCATACGCGAAGGATATTCCTTCCAGCAGTCTTCACAGACTGAGGATTGAAGGGGAGAGAGGACGATGAGGGCGGAGGGAAGATTTTTTACAAATTTCCTCCTGTAAAAATGACAGCTGACGTTAAAACAGTTTGCAGCGCACTCTGTGATCCCCATTACCTTATGTCAGGTGCATTCTTTGAAGGTAACTTTATTCACATTGACTAATTAAACGAAATTCTGAGCACCCAAAATGCAAGGATGAGGAGGGATAAGCCGTAAAACCAATCATCTTTCATTCGTCCTCAACCATTGTGCTCAATATTTGTATCAAAGAAAATTATTCTTATCTCAACAAAAGCAAATTTTCACAAAGATATCTTAAATTAGATTTTAGCACTGAATTTATAATTTTGTTGATTTGGAGATTTCCTGTTGTTAGATTTGTTAGAGCACATGTGGTGAAAGGAGAATTCAAAGCCAGAACCCGTTGCCTATCAATAAATCAATATCAGGGACTTTGCGGAAACGATTGAAAATGCTGGACAACTTAAACTTTCCACCTATTACTCATAGAATTAAAATGATCTTTGCATCTGAAATATTAAGAGAATTCAATCTGAAAAGAAAAAAAAAAAAACGGACATATTTTTAAAACTTAACCAACTGCTTCATATTTCCGAAGAAGACCAATTCGATTATGGTTCGATGCCCACCGATTCTTGTTTCTCTTTCTCTTCATGCCCAGTCCTTCTGTTTAAATCCTTTAATACGCACAAATTTAATGGTTGCAATATATAACAGCTTTGATGTGTTTACTTTATTTGAACACTCCGAATTTTTTAGTTTATTTTTTGATTTCCACTCATTTTGCTGCATTTCTATCACTTTTACTCTTCAACGCTCCATTTTTATGCTCATTAAGCTGCTGTGCTACTGTGTTGTTGCTACTGCTAATAGCAGACGATAAATGCATATTAATACATGAATAACAAACGATGTGATATTGTTTATTGCTTGTTGTTTATGTGGAATACAACATTCAATTGAAAAAGATCGATTTGGTCAATAGTGGATTCAGTCGGTCTGATCAAAAACATTTCAAATGAGAAATTTAAATTTTTGATAGTTTGACTACTTGAAAATTAAAAGTTTAGTTTCATTGACTGTAATTAATTCATCATTTGAGGAAAGGTGCAGCTGAGAGAGAAAAGAGATAGAGAGGAAGAAAATGAAGAGGTATATAAAAATATATTTTAAGATGGTAACTGTTTGTTCTAGAACTTTGTTATTTGATTTTTATACATAAGCTGATACTAATGAAAAAACTTGTTTTTTTTGAAATGAATGTGGAAGTGAAAGGAACAAGTAGGAAGTGAAGACTTTTTTTAGATAAATAGACAACGAGATTTCAAAAAAACCTAGCCTTAATACCAAATTTCTTTTTCGATCTAACAAATTCGACAAAAAAATAACTTTATTAAAACTTTCCCATAAATTTAGAAACAGTCGCATATAAATCTCGAAAAAGAGGTCTTGAAGTCCACTAGAAATTCCATGAACAATCAGCATCACTATCTGACAAATATTTCTTCAAGCTCTGATTCTTCTGACATTACTTGTTGCAGACTTTAATATTATTTCGAATGTTTTATTCTCTTTCGTCTTTGTTCATTTGTTAAACTTTCCAGCTGCTACTGCTTGGAAATACAATATATTTTCTAGAAAGCTAATTTAAATACTGCCTTTAAATTGTTTTCAATTTACACAGATATATTGATGTCAATGCTTTCGCTTTTGATTTCTCAGCATAGATTTATTTGAAAGATTAGTTCGGGAATTCAGGCTCATTATTCGTAATCAAATGTCAACGTGAGTCCTGCTGTCCTTGTCGCTACCTTTGTAAAATTTTCAAATTCCTTTTCTTTACCCTCTTTTTATTTCTCTCCATAATTTTTCTGAAAGAACAATTTGAACATTGTTCACATTTATTTTCGACCTTTTTGAAAATTTCGATTTGGTAATTATTTGGCTATGTTGAGTTGTTGATATTTGGAGATGCATCATTCTTTCTGTGAATATTTGCAGGAAACAGTTCGTTTGCTATAACATGTTGTTATACGATGACATCGGCACTTCCAGTGTTAAGAAATCTAAAATGCCGAAATCAACTATGTTAATGAATTAGAATTTTCAAATGAATGTTAAAGACCCGTCATCCGACGACTGGTACAGGTGTCCTTCCTCAAAGTAGTCACAGTAATTTTTTTTCGACTAACTACGACGTTTAATTTAGTAGCTTGTAATGCTTGGACGTGTTTCTTGTTCTTACCGAAGTTTCTATGTGGTGAAAATAGGGCATGTAATCTAATATGTGTTGTATGAGTTATTTGGGTTCAGCTCTTTTGGAAATTTCACCTTTTCATGAGAGAGTGTTTTTTTTCTAGTGAAAAGTCAATATACTGGCTGAAATGTTACAACATGCGGCACATCTGTTGACTTTAAAATTTGATGAAACTGTCCAGTCAGTATTCGAAGATGCTTATGGAAAAATATACTTCATAATTTTGCCAGAAGTTGCTGAAGCGAAAAGCCTAGACAAACCGGTATAAATGATTGTTTAAACTGACAAAGATTTTGAAATTGATGAAGTAAAGTTTCAAATTAAAAAGCCGAAGAACAAGTTAATACAAAGCTAGCTACTAATTATTTATTTTAATTCAAAATTATCATTTCAGTATTTTAAGATTTGTACTTTTATAATTGAAATCTTTAGTTGGAGTTTTTTCAAAAATCGTTGATTAATTATCGCAGTATTTGTGAAAAGTAGTAAGCGTGAAATTGTGATGACACGATCAGTTCAAGGAAGCAATCCATTTCAAAAGCAGAAACTCTTTTAAAATCTTGTTCCAACGTTGCTGTCCCAGAAATAGCAAAAGCCAATTAGTTATACCTCATATTAGATGCAAGTTCATTCTCGTTTTTGCAAAAAATTGGCTCATGAGATTAAAAGCAAAAATTGCCTTTATTAATGAAATAGCAGAGAGAGAAAACAGAAAGGAGTGGGAAAATTAGGCAGAACTATAATGGAATCGCATAGGGCTCTAATCAGATGGCAATTATATACAACATTTATACATATGATTACCGCTACCGCCTGGTCATTAGTTCAATTAATTGCTTTTGGAGAAGAAATGGACAAACAGTTTGACCCAGAGAAGTACCGAATAATGGACAATAGGCGAGCAACTATATTCTCGACCATAAGTAGGAGTACTTCGTCATTAAATTAATCTAGCTAGCAACTAAGGCCTATTAAAACGATTTGGTTTCCAGAAGTTCACTCATTCGTCTTCAAGTTACACAAGTAAAGAAGCTTTGTTAACTTCAAGCATGTGTTGATTAATTCTTTAATCTTAATTTTCATATTCCTTTCAAACAGTACTGTAATTTGTTTTAAGTTTACTTTTTAACTCAATTATGTGGCAGATCTGAAGTAATGTCTTTCACTGTTGTGACGTGATTAATGATTAATATAATTTCATTTAATCTGATTGAAAAAACCAATGCTTGTGTTTTCTTCTGACTAAGAAAGTCTGTCAACTGTGAATAGTCCGTGGTAATTTAAAGTATTTATAATTGCATCAGGAGGCTTTTTTTAATTATTTAATCGTTATGTCCACCATTTGATTATTTCATACTTGTTTTGCGCTTATTCTTGTTTTACGCAGATTACGTTTGTTTTTTTCTAATTGATAATTAATTTTGAGTTAAATTTCCAGAAATTTTCCACATCAAAGATTGCTTCGACTTCAGAATAATATGCGCATGCTCCTATTGGGTGTCCGTTGTTGACATACACAAAGTTCGATTGTCCTCAAGAATAGGACCGCTGAATGGCCTTTTTAAGTAATGTATGCGGGGAAACCATGGACTTTGAGCGAAGAAACCGTGCTGCTCAATCATCATTATCAACTTGGAGACGTTATCGAACGGTTATTTAATTTCTTAAAAATTCAAAGAAATATTCCTGAAACTCCTCCCATGCTTCTAGAGCTAATATCACAGAGAAGCTATCAGAACTAATTCGAAATGATGAAGCGTTGGAGTTGAGCAGTTTAAACTTCCATGTTTTGATATCATTTTTTCAGTTAGTGCTGCTACCTGAAACAGTGAAATCAGTGAGTATCTTTTTATGAAAAGCATAAGAGTGCAATTCAATGTATACTGTACATCATTGTAATATCTCGTTTCCAGAGGGCCGTTAAGCACAGTTTATCGTGCTGTACATCGTATCACTTCAAAACTTTATTCGGTAAAAAGTATCGACTTGCAGAAATATTCCATTGGTCCAGGATTGACCAGAACAGGTTAATACGCTACTATTTAACTCGAGATTTCCGATAGTTCACGTTTCATACGCCTTGCTTTTGCTCTTGTCAGTTCCATTCATCTGCGCTCGAAATAATTTATTTACTCATCACTCACGACTGACAAATAACTAATTTAATGAGAAATACAAGTCTGGATTAACTTTGCCAACTTTCGAGTAATTAACAAGATTCACACAGTAAATTAGCAGATGTGGACAATGAAATTGAAATATGTGCAGTGCTGAAGCATCCGTTCTTGTGTGAGTTGAAAGATGTGATAGCAGGTGAGAAAGCTGTTCATATGGTCTTCGAATTCCTCGATGGTGACGACATATGTTTTGAAATTGTGAAACGAGCAAGTGCCGGCTTTGTTTATAGTGAAGCAGTTGCAAGGTGAGCAAAGAGACAGAAAATTGTTAAATTTGCTTTAACTAAATTAATGATTCATCACTATCACGACCAATCGTGATCCATGGGTTTAGGTGATAACGATTGCTGTTTTAACATCAGTTAGCTTTTTTAGAAAGATTTTTACCTGAAAATTTGCAGTCATTACATGAGACAGCTGATGCAAGCTCTAGAATATATGCATGGCCAAGGGATCATTCACCGCGATATTCGACCGCACAACGTTGTTCTTGCAAGGCAAGGCAATATATTTTACTTATTTTATTTTTCCAGTGCACTGCTGCCTTTTGGTATGATTTAATTTTGATATACACGTTACATCTAATTAATGCTACTTTGCAGTAAAGATAATTCAGCACCTTTGAAACTCACTGGTTTTGGTGTTTCTATGAAGTTGCCTGCCCCAGCTGCAACTGTTCAAGCTGGTAGGTTCCTTCTTTATCAACTGCTTCCTTCTCTGCTCTGTTCTTTCGAAATTGTTCCGATCGCAGAATTTTAGGCCGTGTTGGAGTATCTCACTTTATGGCTCCCGAAGTGGTAAGTAATGCGGAATATGGTACTAAAGCTGACATGTGGAGTGCCGGTGTATTACTCTACATACTTCTTTGTGGACGTTTGCCATTTGTTGGTACTCGACAAGGTATATACGAAGGTATCACCGAAGGAAGATATTCAGTACGCTTATATTCAGAATGTTAAAAGCTGAAATTTCGGACTACTATGCTATGAATTAGCTGTTTAATGGGAAAACTCAATTGAATTCGCTAAATTTCTATTTATCACTACCATTCACTGTGTGGATTTACCAAAACCTTAGAAGCTTAAAGTTTACCTTGTTACCCGTGTAAACTATAAGCCAATAAGTTTTCAGTTATAATCATTCCCAAATAACTTTTTCTTAATTATCGCAAAATTACTAAAATTCAAAGGTATACTTCCCTTGTATCTTAAATTTTAAGCATCACGGTGGGACATGGCAGCAGATTAGCGATTCGGCAAAGGATCTACTTATTAGATTGCTCACCGTAAATCCAAACAATAGGATATCTGCAGAAGGTGCCTTAAATCATGAATGGCTACGTGAACG
The DNA here is from genome assembly GCA_003012265.1 of Setaria equina. Classification (NCBI taxonomy): domain Eukaryota; kingdom Metazoa; phylum Nematoda; class Chromadorea; order Rhabditida; family Setariidae; genus Setaria; species Setaria equina. Next base: position 71,280 of record PQVD01000653.1, on the reverse strand, counting down.
TAGTCGTTTTGCCCCTCGCAAACATTTGCAGAGTACCGTGGAACAAATTCGAAGGTATAACGCACGTCGCAAACTGAAAGTAAGTTGTTTTCATTACCAAAAGAACTTGCTAAGCATTGAATTCATCTTAAGTGTGAAATGATTCAACACTTGACAGTAAAACGAGACATCTCATGAACTCTTAGGTAATTAATGAAAAAACCTGCAAGATATACGGAAATTACATGAAAGCTCTTGTGGTCGGAAAAGTATAATTATGGAAATGTTTAGCTATTAGTTTTAGTTCATTTCTTTCATTTTACTGCAACTGATGTGCAAGAAGATTCTCTCCAGCCTACTAGCCTGTCGATTATTGGGACCTAGCCTCCGACAAAGACAAATATCTTCTATGTTTAGTTAGAATCCTCAAGTACTTTGGACTACTTGAATTTATGCTTACGAAGAACTCAGAAGAAAGAATTCAAATTTAATGCTTGTAATCAATCCACAGAGAAAGAATAATTTGTGTATTGCTAAATAGCTTATTATAGAGCAATATATTGTCCGCTGTAAACAACAAGAAGTGGTCAGAAGGATGTGATTGTCCGACAGGAAGCGCTGCTGTCGCAACTGCAGCATCTTCAGATGCCGTGGTCAGTGGCGACTTGTTACCTGGAGGTGATACATGCGATGCGGACGGTTGTACGAGACGTGGTCCAGAACAAGTAATACCTGAGGATTTGTGTGGCGTTGAAAAGGTATTTGTCTTTAGAAAATGAAAAGGGAATAGGGCATTGAAAGTATAAGGCTTTTTTCCAAACCATTGTTGATGATGCGCATTTTGCATTCCTGGAACCAATGTTAATAGCGTTAAAGAAAAGAAGTCATAACAAGGACGGAGCAGACTATGTGTTTAACGAAGGGAGGTGTTTGCAGAATCTTTCAATACCAAATTGCCAATTTTTTGTCGAAGGATTTTTGAATTTGACTCTGTTCGGTTAAATGCTTGAAAGGAAACTCTTGCATAAAAGTGAATGGATGAAAATTGATGTCAAAGTTGGAAGCGACTCCCAGGAGGAAAATTATTTGAAAGATTTTGGGGTAGAAAAGTTTTGGGAAGTTGGATAAACGACAGCAACTAAGCTGTTATCATGAGTGAAATAATTTTGAGTTGCAGTTCGCTGCTCTCCTCTTTCGCAGTTTTCAGTTTCTTCTGTTTTGTTTCTCTACTTGCAATTCAATTTTTTCAATTAAGCAAATTCTTGAAAATATTGTAAAAGGCCGTCTCATTAATTGTCAAATCCATTTCTTCTCAGCTAATTCAGTTGATTAATAAAACTCTCATTAATCTTTGAAATTCTGGACATCATTTCCAAATGCATTATTAAATAGCTAAGACTTATTAATTTATTTAATTGCGATAGTAATTTACAGATTTTGACGTCACTCGATCAAATTGCTGCCCTTGCAGATGCACCTTTCACTGCCGAAACTATGGATCCATCATGGCTGAATTCATCACTGGAAAATGCTGACCTAAAAACACTGTTAATGGTAAGTTAAATTTTTCTATATATTTCAGGCTTGAACAGTAAGTTTATTTAACTGCTTAAAATGAGGATAATCGGTGGAATGTAATTTTTTCAAGCTTAAGATATCCATTTTTATAAAAAACTTTATTTCAAATTCTGCGCTTTATCTGACTGGTATACTTCAACAACATACAATTTAAGAACCTTTGTGAGAATTTCTGGGAGAATGTTATGTTTCATTTCTTTTAATATGTTTTATAATAGTGTAAAAAGTCTAAGACAAACCAAAGAAATGACATCTGCGGAAGGAACGCATTGATAGTTTCAAATGATATTTATGTGTGGCCTAAATATAATGTAATTGTAAAGACCTTGAAACATCAAAGTCTAGATAAATATGATATTTACATTCCGAAGAGATTGGACCTCATATTCGAGTCATTAATTACTGAACTGAAAAAGGAAATGGAATGGTAGTTGTTCAGGGTTCTGATTTACTTGAAAATTGAAAAATGAATGTCGAGGATTTAAATAGTTTACTAATAACTGCATATATCACCCCATTTACATGAAGGAACTGCTGCTCGTTAGATGCAGAATCCTCAAAATTAACACTTTTATGTCGTAGAATTTTTTGTTTTCTCTGAAAAAAAAAAAAAAAAAAAAAAAAAGACAAAACAAAGAAAGATCCAATGAAGATGAATTTTTTAAGAAGGGAAAAAGGAGATGATAATTAAAAAGGTCAGCACTCATTCTAATAATGAATCATCTTTCATTAACTGTTTCCGTGTAGTATTGAATGATGCTTGAGTGCATTCGATGTCACGTCCACTTGACTACTTCTCCATCTGTTCTCAACTCAAGTTTTACCGCGAGAGGCTTTTCCTTTGAGTAAGCTGGTTAGACTTGGCTACTGTCACCATTAGTGTTTGGCAATATTTGTTATTTCAAAATACGTTTAAACAATCAAAGTTGATTGTGCAGTACGAAACTGATGTCCAGGCTGGCGAGCAAAGTAGCATAAATGTGATAAGCATTCTTGATTTATCTCATTTACGAATTACCGCCTCAGTTTTTCTCTCCCCATTCAATTTTGAGAATCAAAGCAGTAAAATGTAATCAGTTTTTAAATTACGCAGAAAATTTGAAACTTCTGTCCGTAACTGTTTCCTTTCGTTTTTGTTTTTCAATTTCGATTTACTTGAATTAGATTTTTGTTGAGAAAATGAGTGCGACGATAGCAAAATAGCAAAGTTTCTAGCAGTTACTTCAGGCTAAGGCTAAGGATTAGTCTTAAATTGGAGTCTTCTCTTCCGATTAACTAGGCCTTAGAGCCCTCAATGAGCATTAGCCGATTCAGTTAATTAAACAATTCAAGAAAAATGAGGCAAATGGATGAGGATGTAACTCCCAATGCACATCGCTATTTTATTGACTAAGCAAGGCCATTCATTACCTACTTCAGGCTTAGTGCAGCATCTGAACTGCTCTGAAAATCAATTCATATTTGCTGCTTCTGCAAATAATGAGAACGTTTCCCTCACTAGTGTAACCTTTCTTCATATCTCGTCTTTCATTTCGTTACACTTTTTTACTCTAAATTCTTCATTTCGTTTAGCCATGCTTTATCCAAAAGTGCCAAACTTATCACAGTGTTCTAATCCAAAGTTTGCTGAGTTAGAAGTATAAATGAATGACAACTACTCTAACTGATTTTTCACCAAGCCTGAATAACTGATCCTTATTTGGAGTATAATACGGATACGGATCAAGATTCCAGGACTGATAATGAAGTGAGATGAAGAGAAAAAGATAACACAATTGAAATCAAAACAGGGGATCGAATAGCAGCCAATAGCGACCCTAACAGGCAGTATTTCATCCCAATCAAGTGATAGGCATCGATATAACAACGGTTTATTGAAGTTGATGAGTTTAAATGCCGCCCAGTAGCGCTAATCAGCTGATTGGTCGACCTCAGTGTTAAGTAACAGTTCAAACAAACATCCTAAACGATTCAACCAATTTCTCTATCATTTCTTTCCCTTCATTTGCAAATAAAACATATGTTTCACGGCCTGTCAACATTTCATACACATCTGTGTATCTGAAGACTCAAGTTAATGGAGCCTGCACAGCTGAATCTTAATCTCATCTTCAGTTTTTCTTTGGTCCTTTAAATTTCCCAATTTTATTAAAGTTTGAAGCTTTTTCTCTTCTCTCAAGAACATATGATATTTAATGTTAATGTTAAAGTAGACTAGATTTTTCTCATTCGTCTACTCGTCTGTTAGTTTGAAAATTCCCTCATCTTTGGACAATAAATTCATAACTTTCTTTTTCTCAGTTTCTTTCGGATGGCTTCAAAGTTTTTAACGAAAATCCCAGACAGATTTGCTGTTTCCCTGACTATCATTCTTAGCGAATAGGCATAGATTCTTTTCTTTAACTTATTTGAGATCTGTGCTATGAGTGAAATGGTATTCAAATAGAAATGAATTTGATTTCTTCCACAATTACTCTTCCTTCAAGTTCACTTCATCTGTTTTCTCATTTTCTCTTCTGGTTCCTTGAAATTCTGCATCTTATATTAGTTTTTAATGTAATGTCTTCTTATCCTCCTATACAAAAACGGTTCCTTTTGACCCATTCTATTTTGACGCTTTTTATTTTGGGACTTTTTATAACTTAAATTTAAACCATATTTGGGATGCGATATCGAAGATTTCTGGTTGTTTTTTTTTTGAAATATTTTTTTCAAACATTACAGACGAATGATGATGAATAAGAATGAATGAGAACAGCTGTTGTTCAGAAGAGCTCACTACTATTACCCTTAATCAGAAGGTAAAGTTTTTTTTTTTTTTTTTTTTTACCGAAAGTTCCAAGAATTACTTCTCAGATAAACGCGGAATTCCCTAATTTTATTTTTTATTCTGGTGAAGATTGGGAGAAGGAGAAGAGTGAAATAAATGGGGTTTCATTTTCTAGAGATAGAAAAGTTTGAAAAGCATTTGAAAAAAAAAAAGTTTTTGGTCACTGTCTCATCTTCACCACTTCTCTTTTCGTAAGAAATAAGATTTCCAATTTCCTTAAAATAACGAATGAATAAATTCCAACTAGCTGATAGTAGAAATTACCAATTTCTACTCTTTCTCGCAGCTGTTAATATTTGCAGAAAATAGAAGGAAGGTAAATATTTCAGTTCAGATGTTGCACACTTATTGGTGAAAACGATGAAAGGTCTTTTTATCCAATACTTTCTATTTTCCACTTTGAGCATACCATAATAGTCTTCTTTTTTATCTTTATATCATCTCAAAAATTTTGCGTGCTTCGCTCAGCTCTTAAAATAGATTATGATCTATTCTTTCTGAAATCTGAAAACAAAAAGTAGATGCTGGCTTGTTTGAGACTTAAAAGTCGCTGCTGCAAGATTACGTCGGACAAAATAATGTTGACTGTGACCTGAAAAAGGTTAAAATTCTGTGCCTTTACTAATGAGAGCCATGATAACACTGTTGTGAACTGTCTGGACAAAAATGTTAACATCGCCTACTTTTTAAATCCCAATTTTCATTGTTTCAAGTATGATTGGCTTCTTCAAGAAGAATTTACTAAGTCCACTTTTTTCATTTTTCTTGAGGGAACAGCTCCTGTAATGTTGTTTTTTATAGATGTCAACTTCGAGCTACATCATTTACAATCTTGACTTCTGCCTGTGGCTGATCATTTCAGTTGACATCATATCATTTTGAAATATATCTCTTCGGATAAGCTCAGATTTTGGATCTCTTTCATTGATCAGGTCTTAGCCTCTCGAGAAAAGCCATTTTATTGCTGGACAAGAGTTTTGTATTATCTGAGGTAGCATACAATCAACATTTTCTTCAAGAGTAGTCAAGATTTATAGTTGACAGATGTCGAAAAGCCGATGTAGATAGATTTCTTATGGGCCACCACGAATGAAACAGAAAACTTGAACTTATTTGAAATGCTTATTAGCATAAAAAAGGAAGGATATTCCAGATCTTTGCTGTTTTGCTAATATTTGGATGACAATGAAAAACGTACTACTCTTCAAAGAAAGAATTTAATTTAAAAAACTGTTGAATCGCACCTCACTATTTTACTGTTGTGTCTGGGCACTGTTAGTCATCTGAGACTTCTTGGTGATTATAATTATCACAGCTGCTGTTTGAATTTGTTGCTAGATTTAGACGGTATTTCAGGTAAGACTTTTTGGTAACTTTTTCTAGCGATCAAAGATAAATAAATGCAATTGGAACTTGATCAATTGAATAACAGTGATTATAGATGAAGCAATTATAATTGTTTTTAATTCGAAGACTACAATAGGTTAATGCTATATCTTTGTTTCAGCAAGGACAGATAAGTTAGTAGCTGATGTGGGAAGTAATTCAATGACTGCTGAGTGTAATCCTCCGTCTTGCTTCTTTCCATTATTCCTACTTTGTTTGATTTACTGATAATTATGCCATCAAAATAAATATATACATTTCTTCTTCCCTTTTTCTCAGGAAAGCTATTCGGTATTAGCTATTTATCCTGAAACATTCTCGTAAAAATGCATCGTTCATCTATCCGTTCGTCCATATATTTATTTATTTATTCTTCCATTTTTATATCATTTCGAATGACTGATGAAAACTCTAAGTTGTCAATGTTATTGAGAAGGAACGACACTTTTTAAATTACCATTTCTTTCGGATTATTTCTGAGCCTTTTTTTATTCCAGAATGTTTCTAAGAGTTCTTCATTAAAGGATAGAATTAAAATGAATTTATTTCAAATTCTGTTACTGCTGTTTCTAATTTTTTCTTCGTATTTTTTTTTTTACCTCCACGATTAGCGATCGAGAGTTTGTTACAAAAAGGATGGAAACTTAAATGGCTTTTTCACTGTCACTCTCTTAGTTAGATTGCATCCAATTGAAAGACTGGCTTTTGGAGAGATATCTGAACTACTGACTGAGTCGCAGATGTTTGTCGCTTCCAAGTAAAACAACTGGTAGATTAAGAATAGAAAGAAAAGAAAATCGAGATGTGAAAGGAATGGAAGCATCCAGAACTGCACTGTCGGGGCTAGATGTCGTAGTGCTGGAAATAAACTAATTTCCGAAATCGGTATCTCAATTGTTTGTTTTTTCTACTATAAGTTTTTTTAGTGACCTTAAAAACCCAACTACGATAAATGTTGACAGGATTAATGAATTCATAAAGTGTGACTACAACATCTGATTTTTGCCATTTCAAGCATTCAGCAAATGTGTATTATTTGTTCTGAGTATTTTGTGGAGTTTGATACCGTAGTCAGTCTCATTTCTGATTCTTTTGGATGGTGTTATTCCCTTTCTCTTTCCTCCGAAATTTCTTTTTCCAAGAAGTTTATTGAAAAAAGAGCAAATGGATTTCCTTATACTATTAAGTTCGGCTCACTCAACTATAACATTAAAAAGGATTTGTGTGAATTTCTACATATTCATTAATGCTTTTCTCGATCGATCCCTTCAACTCGTAAGTTCGTTCACTTAATAAAGCACCCTATTGGACTAAGGAAAACTGTTCTATGTTGAGTTTTTGGGCAAAGTAATCTGTGAAAATTGGCATCTTTCCTGTGAGATATTCCATCATGGCTCTACCTCTTCTCTTAGCACCTGACGTGTTGGAGCACCTGATAAGTTGCTTTGCTATATGATAAATAGCAATTATGCATACTATTTCTGATGGAAAAGTAATGTAAATGAAATGAAGTTTTTCTCGAATTGCCATTTCTATATTAAACAAAGTTGATTTGAAATACCGAATTGATTTTGCAAAGGTTTTAACTGGAAAACAGATAGAATATGAAGCAGATATGGTTAATTTCTTACTAATTACTTTTCAAATTTTAATGATTATTCAGTACAAATTTTGAAATCATGAGGACCTAATTCCAACTGCAATAATTTTAAAACCTTACTTAAATTAAATTTACAGTTGTATGATCGAATATCGAACCTGTCGATTCAGCCATTAATACTAGAACATGATTCCGCTCGATATGTTAAAGAGGTTTGATTACTCATAGGATTATTTCTTTTTTTGATGCTGATTAGGTTTCGAAATTCACCTTATCTATTTATTCAAAACATCTTTTTGAAATTCTTCAATCTTTTTACATTTATTCTTGATATCTTAGATGATTGGAGCTAAATTTTCAGCTGTGTTCGCAAATCGATGAATCCTTGCATCCTTCAGCTGAAGCACTGGAGTTATGTCAATTACTTACATCGCAAGAAATTCAGGTTCAAAACTTGTTTGATTTATAAATTCTATTTTTTCTTTTTTGATAAGGGCAACTCAGCATTTCACTGTTTCTGAATCAGAAGTCAGTATTCAAATCTTCTGGAATTTCTTATCATCTTCAAACCGAAACACATTAGAGGAGGACTACAGAAGGCATTTTTGGTCCGTTCATTGCATGAGAAGTATTTTTAGGCAGTGTTGCAAGCACACGATGTAATAATCTATGAAATTTATGAGGGTAGTGCTCGAGGGAATTCTATGCCAGCGGAAATGGGTACCAACGAAGCAAATACAGTCCATCAGCAGAGTATGCATCCGCAAGTATCTGTTCAGGTACTTCTTGCAAAATCAAACTTCTTGTTTTTCTGAACAGAACAACGTCTTGCTCATGCCAATACTACTCAGTGCATTGTACTTGAGGTTCATTCATTTATAAATAACATATATATGTACATCTCAGATGATTCAATGCTATTGCTAAAGTCTGATTTAGACATCTTATTTTCTTTAGACTGAACTAAAGTTCGCTTTTTTCTTCGATGCTGTTTGAAGTTTCAGTCTTGTCAGTTGTATAAAACTGAAAGCCTAGTCAAAAAATAACTTTATAGGCATCTACATCGTCGCAATTACCATTTTCATACCTAAATGGTGGGGTACTACGATCACAGACCTCTCACGCAGTGACATCTTCGTCCACATCAATGGCACACGAACAACCACAGTCTTTCGTGTTACCACTTTTCGATGATGATGATGACTTAATGATGGATTCCGTCAGTCGAGTACGTCTGGTACAGTTCCAGAAGGATACTGAAGAACCAATGGGGATTACTCTGAAGGTATGCTTCTCGGATGTAAATTTCGTAGCATTTTCGGTTTATCATGCGATTCTTTTTGAAATGTAATCGAATTTTTTTTATGAAGAAGACAATTTTTGCAAATTACTGAACAATAATATTCAGGTGACAGAAGATGGTCGGTGTCAAGTGGCCAGAATTATGCATGGAGGATTGATACACAGACAAGGTGCTTGTCCTTCCTTTCTCTTTTAACTTTGCTAATAATGTTTAAAAGTGCATGGATTATAAATTTATATAATTATTTAATATAATTTATATAATTGTCTAGGTTGTAACTTATGCAATTATTTAATAATTTATACAATTATTTAATATTGTGTTAAAAAAAAAGTTTTTGTGTTTCGGAATAGTTCTCATCCGATGAAAAACAGTTGCTCCTGTCTTTAACCTTTTTTTATAGTACCAAAACTGAATTTCCAAATGTTTCTGAAGTATTCGGCCAGAAATTTCTTGTAATTAGAGCTTACACAATAGTTATAGAAATTGTTGCAAATAAATTCAGTGCCAGTGAATTGCAGCAACTCTTCATGTTGGTGATGAAATTCGTGAAATCAACGGGGTTAGCGTCCTGAACCAAAGCGTTGAAATGTTGCAGCGGTTGCTCCGTGATGCACGTGGCGCAGTAACGTTTAAGATAGTACCATCGTATCGTAGCGCTCCACCGGCGTGTGAGATATTTGTTCGGGCGCAATTTGACTATGACCCGGGACAGGATGACTTGATTCCGTGTCCACAAGCTGGCGTTCCATTTAAGACTGGTGACATTCTGCAGGTATATCGCTGACTTTTCCTGTTCTATTAGCGAATACATTTAATTGTTAACTAGTTGTGAATAAATGAGTGATTCTGAGGTTCCGGTCGAAACAAATAGCCAACGCTTAATTTGAAAGAAATAAATTCTGCTTTTGTTAGCGACTGTAAATTGTTTTTTGTTTTAATTTGAAATTTAAAAGTAATCAAACACTTCAATCTTTGAGCAGGTTATATCAAAGGATGACCACAACTGGTGGCAAGCGCGATATATCTGTCAGTTCCCAGCTCTCGGCAATAGCGGTTCCAGTGGTACGTACACACCAGGTGCTTCGGTTGCTGGGTTAATACCCTCACCAGAGTTGCAGGAATGGAGAACTGCTTGTCTAGCTATGGAACGAGCTAAAGATAATAGTTAGTTTAATGCACTGGTGGAGTTTTTTTATAAACGAAAGAAATCCAACGGTCATTCTTGACATAAGGGCTAGGAAATAATATCTCACGCCAATGATCATTAGCTGTTCTGAAGATCATCAACATAAAATATCTCGAGTAGAAATCATTTCACCTGTCTTTAACAATTTTTATGTCTCTCTAGTGCTGCCATAATCGATGACAAACCGAACTATCGAATATTCATTACTTTTAGTCAAGGACACTTCCCGATTTTCCGTTTTTTGGTTATTCAGGTCCCACAAAATGTACTTTTATAAATTCTCATAATTTCATAATTTTAAGCTGTAAATCAAATTTAAGCACTTGTTTATTCAGCACATTGTATGTGGTTCAACAAAAAGAAAAAATATTATACAACAAAGTATCTTCAAAAACATTCCGCTTTATTCGATCAACTCGATCTCGTCACTTATGAAGAGGTCATCCGGTTCATTCTAAAAAATGAAATTCCAAATTTCTCTTTCAATTTAATATTGGAAAAGTTCTCCAAATCCAAGAACATATTATTGAAAATATTTAATGTTTGTGTGAATTTTTTTCAGGTAATACGATTAGCAACTTACAGACGTAAAACGTTAGTTTTGCTGGGAGCTCATGGTGTTGGACGGAGACATATCAAAAATACACTTATTCATAGGCATCCACAAAGATTTGCCTATCCTATTCCACGTAAGCAAGTTGATCTTTCTATGAATCCGGAACCTGCAATAACAGTGATATAAAGTAGTATTCTTAAAGATGGTTTCTTTTTTTTTGGGGCACTTCTATGACTTTCCAACACGTTTCAACTTACGTAATACTTTAATTACAGATACAACAAGGCAGCCAAGAAAGGATGAAATTGATGGAAAGCATTATTACTTCGTTTCTAACGATTGTATGCTTAGTGATATTCAAACCAACGAATACTTGGAATATGGAACTCACGAAGAGTGCATGTATGGTACTAAGCTGGAAACTATTCGTAATATTCATAGGACAGGAAAAATGGCCATCTTGGATGTCGAACCTCAAGTAATTCAGATTTCTTATCATGCTTTGCTGCTAACCTATTCTTTCCAACCTATTGATTTCTGGAAATTTCAGGCATTAAAAGTTCTCAGGACAGCCGAGTATGCTCCATTTGTGGTTTTTATTGCTGCGCCAAATCTACAGGGTTTGCAAGATGTAAATTTTTGGTTTCAAACCTTAAATTTTAATTTCTAAACTTATCAATACGCTTTCTCTCGATCTTTTGTTTTAATAATTAGTAATAAAGCATTGCAGCCAGATGGTAGTTTGGAACGTTTACTACGTGAAAGTGAGATACTGCGACAAGCATTTGGGCACCTCTTTGATTACATAATATTGAATAACGATATAGACGAGACAATTCGACAGTTGGAGCTTGTTGTGGAGAAACTTAACGCATGTCCGCAGTGGGTTCCAGTTTCTTGGGTCTACTGATTCCGTCATAATGTCTATTGGCCGGCAATAATGTTCCTTCATTTTTGCAGCAGCCAGACTTACCGTTTATTACTGGAGCCATCAAGAATAAGCATATTAACTGTCCGTCGAATTCGTTATTTCTTCGAGCATTGAGTTGCCACTAGAGATGAATGGTCTCATGCAATGTCTTTTCGTTCTTTCAGTTTGCTATAGATTATTCTTGCTGTCATTTAATTACCTTTGATCAGCCTTTAATTAGCTAGGATGACAATTAGAAAAGGCATCTATGAGACTGAAAGATTACGGGAGGCTCTAATCTCTTTTCAGATGGTCATAGCTAAAAACTGGTTTGTTCTTGGAATCGATATGCTATGGTGAATTTCTTATTGTGATATATTAATGTTTGTTCATGTTCAATTTTCCATTTTTTCTCAGAGATTTCACAATTTTTAAAAATATGCTAATTTCAAGAGTTGACAGACTCGTAAGTGCGAAACTACGGCTCAAATTTAGAAAGTCTGGACCTCTTCAGATTATCAGTAGAATGGAATCTAGTGTCTAGATCCAAACGTCTTCCTTCCCATGAAGTGGCCTTATTGCACTATGTAAGCATACACAAAGCTTCACCATCCATGGATATATATTATATATATAAATGCAACTTTTTTCCTACATATTAAATAACACTAACTTATTAAGAGTAATTTTCACTATTATTTTCGAGTTTTTCAGAAGGAATTTAAGATGGTAATATACTTTGATTTCGGCCTTGAAACTTCTTTAAACCTTAGAACTTGTTACTAGTTTTATCACTGCTGTACTTTGATGCCGTATGCTTACATACTTTTATCACTGATTGATCAACACTAACGATCAGTTGAATTTTGCAGCTTTCAAACTTTTATTTCTCATGCTCTTGGTTTCAGTGTTTTAAAACCGAGAAAAGTAAAGATTAGAAAAGGTCTGTTAACACCGGAAAGTGCAGTGTGAACTAAATGATTCGTTTTGTTGCATTTGTTCACTACTGTTAATAAAATCAGTTAGATGAATCATTAAGGAAATAATTAATTAAGTCCTTCAATTCATTCATAACCCTAATTCACTTTGTGCGACAGATGAAGTGCCAAGTGACGTGACCGATCAAGAAACATTTTAAAGATGTTTCAGAATATACTATTCCGTTGTTGACTATGTATTTCACAGTTGGATAAGAGAATAATATGCAATGATATTAAATTGGATCAGTTGGTGTTGTCATACATCCTTCGCCAATGAATAATTGAACTTGGAAGTGTGAGATGAAGTGTATATCCAATAATAGAAAACCATTATCATTTCTCCTGCTGATATTATTGATAAGAACTTATCGCTATTGGTCAGCTGATAATGACAAGTCATCATCCTCGCTGCAAGAACTTCACCGCCAAAGAAGCTGATGAAGTTGAAATCATTTTTTCTGTGATGTATCTTGTAAAGACTGGAAGAAAGTCCAATAAACTTGAAGGTTAAAAAGTGAAAACCCTTCTACCTGACTGCCAGCTGTTTTGTCCACTTTAGTTGATCCCCGTTTGCTGTCTCTCTTGCTGCCTTTTGCAGAACACTTTCCTTCATTATCACCTTTGTCTTTGCTCTCAACTTCTTTCTTTTCACCTTCGAAAAAAATACTAGTTTAGATTCAATCTTCCAGATTACTTAGTAGCTTCAATTTCAAAAGCACTTGTAAAAAATTACATTTATCGGCTACAACCGGAAGAAAAACGATACCCGTATCGATTTCGATTATCAAAAAAAGCTTTGCTTCTTTATCTTAAAATTTCTGACTACTAGACTTTCTGCAATGACAAAAACAGAAACGGCGATTCCTTACCTCTTTTCTCTCCTTTCTTCTCATCACCACCACTTTCTACTTTCTGATCTTCATTCTGAAATTGCATTTATTGCTATTGTGAATATGAATGTCACTAAAAATTCAACGAAAAAGAATACATATGTTAGTTCTGAGTTGTTTAGATCCTCGCATTTAGATCAACAATTTCCATATTTTAGGTTTTCAAATTATTTTTTGGATAATTCTTGATTAGAGGATGTTTAACTACCTTAAATAAGTACAGAACTATCAGCTAATTTATGCTTAATATTTGGAAAATACTATCCAAAACCTTTTTAACTTCTTCTACATCTTCAAGATTTGTGTTCAGCCTCGATTTTTGATCACCATCCTATAAGCACGTCGACTCATCCTGCTTCCTTTCAAATAAATTAAAACGTTTTTTGCCACTGTTTCGTTATTATATCTACTAATTATTATCAGTCTAAAAGTTGGTATGTTCTGGTTCCGTTGACCCTGTGTCACTTCGTGTAACAATTTTAAGACTGGAAAGTGTTCCAACTTTCCATTTCAGTATTATCTGGAAGACTTGGGAATATGAATACCGGTCGGAATAGTAGGCAACAGCCAAGAATGTTGCTGTTGAAGATTAATAAGAAAAGATTGGGGCATGTTCAATCGAAATCATCGGACTACAGAAGAATTGCGTAACTTCGCTTATCTTGTAAACTTATTTATAGCAAGAAGCTAATTCCACCTCTTTATCTTTCTTTTTCCCATCCTTTTCAGAATCCCAATCACTCAAGACATCATCCATAGTGGGATAATCCCCTTTACCACGTGTTTCCTTTCCTTTCGCTATTCGTTCCTGCAATATTTGATTTCCAAATATGGAATATTTTCAAATGGGTCGTTTTCGACTCGTCCAACTATAGCAATAAACAGAACTTTCTGAATTTTAACATATTCATTAATGCTTTCCTCAATCGAGCTCTTCAATCGTGAATTCTATCAGTGACGAATTCATTAAAGAATTTATTGGGACTAAGAAGCCTATTGCTACACCTTCAGTTTCTTTTGGCGAATTAAATAGATGATACTTTCCTCTCCTGCTTACTAGATATCCTGTTTATTCAGTTCTTCTCAACTTTTCAACAACTAATGGAGCAGTCTCCTTTTGTCAAAAATTTGTTTAAGTATGTGAAGTTCAGCTGAATTTAAAATTTAAAGCAGCTCTTGCATTACTCAAATGATAGCATTCACAAAAAACTTCTTAAGACACAGATATTAGTTAAAAATTCTTGAAATCATGCTACAAGAGAAAGGATGATACCTCCTTAGCATTTCGTTTCATGATTTTAGGTTTTATTTCCTCAATCCGCTTTTCCTCCATTTCCTTCAATCGTACCTTTTCCTTATCTGGTAAGTTGAATTTTCAGTATTAAAAAATGAATTCGTACATAAAATGTTTGAAGTTCATTTTGGTTTACCCTTCAGCAAAATGATGCCTCTTTGAACAGCGCTAAACTGGTGGACCATCAGTTTGTAAACACATTATCACCATAGTTTCTACAACAGCGCTTTGAAGATTAAGTCACCGAATCTTAATCTCAGTAATTTAAGGTTCAGGTACCAGCTTCAACAGGTGAATTATGTTGTTCTTCTGGCACTGCCACGTTTTTTTCATCTGGACTGCTGCTTTTATCGTGTTTATCTCGTGCCTGCTCCTCAGCTACTGCAGGATGTGCGTTTTTAGCTGTTTCCTTTTTCTGAAAAAGATGTAGACACCGGCAGATGTTGTTAAATCATCGGAAGACGGATGACAGATTAGTTTTACGGAACAGATCGCAACATTTTTTTCATTTTCTTTCCTTTACTGTACCTGAGTTTAGAATGTAGAATGTATGATTTGGAAATGCTATTAAACTTGCTGGTATAGTTTTTTTGAATATTTTTTTTAGCAAATTAAAATTACTGATAAAATAAATCGTTGAAAATTTCTAATGCAAATAGGAAGAAGATTCATCCTTCAGATGTTCCAGCTATAATTAAACGTCTAATTGATTAGTTCTATGTTCTGAATTTTAGGAGAGCAACTTTTCTATGAATATCATACATGTGCAAACTAATATTTTTTGAAAGTATTTTTTCGCAAAATTTCGGCTACTCACAAATTTCATCGATGATAAATTGCTGGTACACTTAAAATAGAGTAGAAAACAAATGCTGTTATCAGAACTTTGAATACAACATTTTCAGATACAACAAATGATAATGGTTCCAACAAATAATGTTTGATTGTTTAGGAGTTGTGCAAACATCATGATACCTCATCTTTGTCCTTATTTTCAACTTGAGGCCTTTTGCTTGCACATTGTAGCAATGAAATGACAATCATAGCGCTTAACTGAAATAAAACAACTTTATTGATACATATTTATTCCATAAGCTAACTACTACTAGACATCATTACAGAGACTTTCTTTCAGGTTGTTCGCTTGAAATGGGCAATAATCGGCATAAATGATGAATTATTCTTAGCTTACAATTAGAATCCTCCTTAAGGAAAATATTTACCTGATATTTAGGTAATTAAATGCAGAAATATTAAAACGTAATAAATGAATATAGGTAGTAAGTAGTGACAAAAGAGGAATCCTTGAACGAGTCTCATGCAAATTTTATTTAAATTATGGATCACTTACTAATACTTGATAGGAAACCGTAAAAAAAAGAATGAAGACTGCTTGATTGATCCATAATAATGATGTCGTCATTTTCTGTCTCAAATAAGTTATTTAGACCAAATGAAAATTTGCACAATTAAAAATTTCATCCGAAGAAACAAAACAAAGTTCCATCGTGCCAATTACTTATTTTCATACTTTTCTGAACCCCGTCTCTAATATTCTCCGCTGTTTTCTATTTCATTTTGAAGGATGTTGCAATAAGACACCTCTTGAATCAACGCATCGAGCAGCCGTTCTCCACGAAGAAGTTTTTATACAATAGCATTCCATTACACATATAAAGGTAATAAATAGTTGACCACATGTTTAAGCAACAGTAGTAATTTCATCAGTTCCCTTGATAGAAATTCTTCTATAAGTTGGATTAGATCGAAATAGTCAGGCTGGCACTACTCTTAATTTCAAACTTGCCATCTTCAATAGATTTGTTTGAACGTACCGCCCTTTGATTTTAAATTTATAAACTTTACATCTAATAACAAGCGCATTTCAAATGTTTCTCCTTGTAACCCATTTTATTTCTTTGTAATTAACAAGTGAAAACAGAAGGAATCATGCAATTAAAAAAATTTTTCTAGATAATGCGGAATGATTTACTCAGTTTTGCTTTATAATTTCTTATAATAATGGTTAGATCATAATTAAGAATCTCGATGATACTATAGCTCATTTAAAACTAAAATCATCTATTTCAGATTTATTTTTAACATAAGCTGATTACTGATTTTGAAAATTCTCTTTAAAAAAATTTTTCCCTTTCCTCTTATCTGTATCCTCTGCTAAACAAATTTTTTGGTTTTTCCATTAGCATAGGTAAATAGATAGGTTAATCCATCGGTGCAAAAAATTGCTATCAACCATCTTCGTTGAAACTTCTAATTAGGGTTTATTAAGCATTAGCAATTGTTCTGTTAAAAATGATCCTTCTCGATATATAATTCAAAAATGCATAACTACTTCTTTTTAGCCTACAATGTCGTTGACTCTGGATAATGCGCTATTTTCATCAGGATTTATCCACATTACTTCATTTTGCGAATATGAATGAAACAGTTATCAATGTATCTGACAGGCTTCTGCTGCTTTTCTGTCGACTTTACTTTTCCTACAGTTAAGGAACTTTCGAGATCTTTCTGTGTCCTGTTATCGATTATTACAAAAATTAATTTAAATTAATTGTTTTCACTCGTTTAATTTCAGTAATTTTTTTCAGTAAGCCTAAGAATGCTTTAGTTACAGTTGGATTCCATGCTAACTGTTCGATATAATCAAAAATTTTGCCTAATCAGTACTTGTTTGAAAGGATTGATTCTTGGAAAACTTTTCAGATATCCTGCGAAATTCTCTGCTTCTTTGGGTCGGAAAAAAACAAATAAATTTTCAGTGTGGAATGCTTATTATATTATTATTACAGGAAATAAATCTTGAAAATCTAGCTTGTAAATTTCAAATGTTTGAAAAATCTTAAAAGAGAGAAAGTATGAAATTGAACCTACTAATGAACTATAAAGTGGCCTTCCGAAGAAAGATGTAAAAAGCGACGAATTATGTCAGGTGTCATATATTTTCTTTCATACAACTTGCTGACAACTTCATTTTAAGGAACTTCGTTTGCATTTTGAAGTTTAAAATATTTTTAATTCAGCTACGAGTGCTATTTATATTCAAGAGAGCCTTTAATAATTTTTGCCTGGTATGTCCTGAGGCTTGG
>PQVD01000653.1:0-49366 GCA_003012265.1 Setaria equina | reverse complement strand
GATATAGATTTTCTAATTTCGGAGGATGCTTCAAGTAACTGAAAAACGTAAGAATACTTAATTTGAAGAAAAATACGACAATTCAAATTTTTCCTTTTTTTGGACTGATAGAAAATAAGTTTTTTCCCAATCCCTAAGCAGAATAAGCACACTTCAGAAGATAATGCTCAAATCATCAAACTTTTTTGTCTTCATTAAAGCATATTTTGTCAGTTTATTAACTTAAAGAATAAATCAATTCAAAGAATGAAAGGCACAGTCATTTCATGCCTCAATTAAAAGCAGGCTTTAATTTGTACTTTTTTTTACATTTTTGTACAACTATTAAAGCTAGATTTCTTTCGAAAAATTTAAGACATTCATATATTTTTAAAATCTTTTACGAACTTTTATGTGGAAACCTATGCATTTTTCTGCGTAGTATTAGCTTCCCAATTGTAAAATTTTCCATTATAATCAAGACATAATTTTAAGCCTGAATAGAACTTTTCTAAACTTGCTCCCAAATGATTAAACATAAGCCAAGTTTAAGCAGTAAATCAGAATTGATTTCAAATCTTCAGCACACAGCAGGGGCAATGAGTGGTATGCATGCAGTGAAGATGCTTGGCTGGGGTGTCGACCAAGGAGTACCGTACTGGATAGCGGCTAATTCGTGGAACACTGACTGGGGTGAAGGCGGTCAGTTTTTCCTGTTTTTTTTTTTTTCTTCAGAAAACGAAGAATCAAAATAACCGTAACTGTGCATCTATTTGCCTCATTTATGATACTGAAATTTGAGAAATGAGGTTAATTGAATTTAAACTCATAAATTAAATTTAACACGATTTTTAATTAATAGTCATAGGATATTGCATTATTTATTCACTGCAGTGAGTAATATGAAAGATTACTTCCTAGAAAGTGAGAAAGTAGCACTTTACGTTGCAACTGTAAAAATATTAGTTTCCAGGTTATTTCCGCATTCTCCGCGGTGTTAATGAATGCGGAATTGAATCAGAAATCGTTGCTGGAGTTCCTAAAAAACTAATGAAATCGAAATATTAAAGCAATCAATTCCTGCTTCAGCTGATGGAGTTTTATAAATGCTTGATACATGCAGCTTTCAACAGAAAGTGAAAAAATGACCCGTTAATTAAAAGTTTTGCTGTTCACTCTAATTTTTGGTTTTTATTGAAAGATTCTTTGTCAGTTTTATTGTTTCATCTTTTATTGCTTTCTCTGCAACAAATAAATGCTTGAAAGATCAATATTTGAAATGCGCAGCTTTGGGATTTGTAAACGACGTGTTACTTTTCTTCACTAAGACTAGAAGAAAACGAGAAATCAGTTTGAAAGAGTTCAGTTTGCTGATATGAAGAAATCTCGAACCAATTAAATTATATTCATTAACGAAACTTTTCCTATGGGAGAAGTGAAGGATTTATGTCTCTATTTGATAAATGGCTCGCTGAAGTTTTAGATTTCTGGTAGTCGATTCCAATGACTCAAAAATGAAAAGGACCAAAGAGGGAGAGATCAAAAAAAAAATAAAGATTGTGTTTTTGTATTGGTGTGCATTCAGAGCTGTGAGACTTTTATGGCATAGCACACCTAATATCTATAATTCTAGCCATGTATCTAAATTTGACTAATATTCAAATTTTAATAGAACAAATTGTAGTTATAATGTATTTAGATCAATTACTGATATGTATTTGCTAATTCTCACTTCTGTTAAGTGGTTCCCCGCAGAGAGCTTACTAATCACTTTGTCTAGTCACCGGCATCCACAAGGTTGAAAGTTGATAAAGTTTATCATCGGTATAGATTTCGGCGACAGTTTCAAAAATGGCATTTCTAAACTGAGTCTGACTTTGAGAACATTTTAAAAAGCAGTGAATAAAGGACCAGATTTGAGAAATTTAAATTTCGAAAATATAAATAAAATGCTGAAATATCATATCATTTAAGGCAAAGAAAGAAGGTAGCAATGAATGAAATTATTTTTTCATTTCTGTGGACGACTTTGGTGTTTATCGCAGTGTTTGTCAGTCTTAACTCGGTGCCTGGATGTTGCTCCTCTAAAAAGGTTCGAAAATTTCGATTTTTTCGTTTTTAACAATCAATATGAAACCTCGAAATTCTAGCAAGGGTTCATGGCCCTTCAAGTGTTCATATTTTTTGGATAGATCAAAAAATTTCCAAGAAAAATGAAGTGAGCTTATCATATCTGTGCTATTATACACGTGATAAATAATATTGAGACTAAAACAACGAAAGAATAAAACAAGTTCTAGAAAAAGAAAGAAGATAAAAAGAACATTGAAGGTAAGTTATCAACTTACATACTGTGTTTCTTTTCCGGTTGAATAAAAAATCGAAATTATGAGATTGCGGAAGAAGGGGTCGGATTACTTAGGCTTTTAAATAAAAGAGCTTGTGAAAGAATCAACAATATCCGTTAGATCATGGTAGAAAGCAGACACGAAATTGAACCATGACCTCTCTAGTTGTAGTAAAGAGTTCAGATTACTACTTGGGTTTATTATTAGAAGACTTCAGTATGAAATATGCACATTTCTGAACTGCTGGGAGCATACTATTCAGAAGCTCTGGGACAATTAATACATTTCCACCGGAAATCGTGACAACAGAATGCCTAAATTTGATCAAACACTTCCGAAGATATTTCTGAAGTGCTTTCGTCGCCTTAATGCAAAAGAAAAGAGCTAATTAGTCACTTCAGAGAAACTTATTTGTGTCCATTATTACCACATAATAATTGTTACCTTCTCTATATGCTAACTAAAGTAACAAAACATTTACAAAGCCAATTGCCGTTGTGCATAATTCTTTTGTTTTTAGTTATCTCTAACCACTTGCAATCAATACTTCTCTTTTTAAATAGCCAAAAACTATTTAGGTGATGGGAAAGGTCCTGCTAAGGTACCAGCTCAGGGTGGAGTAGCTGGAACTTATGATCCAAACTACCAGGTAATATGTTTCAGCTCATTGCTGAGTGACTTGTTCTGAACATCCGTTGACAACATATTAGGGCTGCTGATTTAATGATAATATTACTCTAGAATCCCTTAAAAATGTTCCTAAAACATTTTTGCAGAATATTTAGGAAAACTGCCTGAAAGAGGTGAGTTCTCGGCTGAACGAAGTTTGTTAATAATCAGTAAGCATAAACTAAAAAATATTGCAGACTATGGCCGGATTAGGAAATGATGTTTTTGGAGCCGATAAAGGAGGTGCAGGTGCAACTGGTGGTGGTGCGGCGGTTGCTAATGTACCGAAGGCCCCGACGCAAGGTGGCATTGCAGGTTTGATATACTATTATATTGCTTTAAAATCATTTGCTAATTTAAAAAAAGAAAAACCTGGTTCGAAAACTTTCTTGGTATCCAGGGGGATGAAGCGTAACAAGAAGATACATTTGTTCATAACGTCATCCCTACAATCTTTATAGATAGCACCAAATGTATGATTAAAACAAAGTCTTTGTAATTACTACTAAAAACTAGATGAAGAGTTTTCCAAATAAATATACTTCTAGAGTATTTGCAAAAAATGAAGGAGTTGTTATATGAGGGTAATGTAACTGCTTCAATCATCTGATTAAATTATTATTACAGGAACCTATGATCCAAATTATCAAACAATGGCTGGTCTCGGTAATGACGTCTTTGGAGGCGACAAAGGTGGTGGTGGCGGTGGTACACCCGTGGTTGCGGGAGGTGCAATGCCGCAGCCTCGAGCTCCAGCTCAAGGCGGTATTGCTGGTAAGTATAATCCATCTCAAAATCTCGAACACTTGAAGGGAGTTGATTTCCACAGTAGCGGGAGAAACAATGCTTTTTTTTTAGTACAGCTTTCTTCAGCGAACATTATTTACGTGGGAGAAACCTTCTTTAACTTCAATTCATAACTTTCTGATATGTCCTCCTGATTTATGTAAGTTTTGTAACAGGAACATATGATCCGAATTATCAAACGCTTGCCGGTGTGGGTAACGATGTCTTTGACAAGAAGTAACATATTCCAAATGCATTTTGGGTCGATTCAATGTGAAAACAGATTCCGCTCGTTAAATCCGTCCATCAACATCTCATTCTTCTTGAAATCATCTCGAACTTCACCTGTGAAAAAATTTGTCGTGTGATGTGAAAATAATCATATTCATTACATTTTAAAATAAAACAATTCTATCAGAACCGATGATGACATTACAGATAGATGTCATTCCACTCTGATTCCTTTATTCCCTTCACCTAATTCTTCTTTCTCTTCTGTACTTGGCACATCAATGGTTTGAGTCTGAAGCAGCCTTAGTCATGCATAGGGAATTTCTTCCCAATAGAGACAGAGAGAAGGGAAGAAATAGTGTTGTGAGTCGATTGAATACAGGAAAGTTGTTGCATAGAGAACAGGATGGCAGCTACAAATGCGATTAGTAGGTAGTAATTAAGACCTGATAGGCTGAATATGCATAATTTGGACCTCTGCAGAGAGTTTGAGCAAAGTAGACGTTTACGTCAGCGTAATTGATCTTTTGAATACAGCGTAGTAGGTATGCTCCTGAACAGAAAACACGATGAAAACCGATTTTGGTGAGGAACAAAAGGTTAGTGCTATTAATTTTCCGCATCGTCTCATAGCTCCATCCAGTACACGTTCCGTAGTTCTCCTGACCACATTTAATTCTGTCTTCATTATCTCGATTGACAGAGTCTCCGATGCTTACTTTATTGAATTCGTTTGCAGAGCCAGACTTCAAGGAAGTGAAAGCTTCCTAGTGCTAGTTCTCATTACAAGTAGGTTGTGGAGCTTCGGCGACATGAAGTGAAATTTTATTTTAGTGGTTGTATCAAAAGGAATATGATCCAGTGATATTTGATCTTCTTAAAGTTCCACCTGAAGACATTGCTAGTCAGATTACTCTTATTGATTTCCCACTTTTCAAAGCAGTCACTTCACAGGTATGAAAAATCCTTTATTAAGATTCGTATCTGCAAGTGATTCTTTTAAATATATATTATAAGTATTGTGACATTGTAATATTGGTAGTTGTTCTGTTAGAAGATTTCTAACTTTACAATTCAAAATTTGAAAAACGATCATTTAAATGTTCAGTTTTCAAGGAACTGCTAACGGGAGGATGGACAAAAAGGAATAAGCATGCAGTTGCTTCGAATATAGTTGCATTCACTGATCGTTTCAATTCCGTTTGTTTATGGTGTCAGCGGGAAATTTTGTCACATGAAAAAGCCACTAAACGTGCCGAAGTTCTTGAGCATTTCATCAAAATTGCAAAGGTATTCTTCTGTGAGTGTCAATTGAGGGTCCTTACATTACTGTAATCCCGATTTTGATTTAATCGCCTTGCTCAAATGCCTTTTTTCAGCATTTATACGGTTTGAATAATCTCAACTCAACATTTGCAATTGTGAGTGCTCTGCAGAGCCTGTCCATCTATCGTTTGACCAAAACATGGAGAGTAGGTTGTTTTGCAGTAAAGTTATTTAACTCCCAGCTGTGATTTGTAAAAAAATTTCCCATTGTAATATTTGAATTCATTTAAAAGTTAAAATTCTTAGCTTATTGGTCGAACAGAACGTGGAGTTCTCGCCAAGTTGCAGTTATTGTTTGACAGTGAATCTAATTGGGGACATTTACGACAGCATCTAAATTCACTTAAATTGCCTTGCATACCTTATTTAGGTAACGTATAAGTTGCTGTCCTTTATTTTCTAACATCGAAATCTGTATTTACCATTGGTTTTTGCGGCGATGGCCGTGAATGTGACTACGTTCGTTAGTAGTAAGCTACCTTGTGAGAGTGTTAGTGATATTTCTACTGTTATTTGCTGAGAGCTTCAAATTCTTTCGCAATAGTGCTCTTTAATGTTCCATAGTTAATTCAAACTAGTACTGAAATAATTTACGCAATTAGTGAAATAAGTTTTGTGACTATATTTTGAGCTGTTATTTTCTTCAACTATAGGAAAAATTAAGTTTGGGTTTGAAATATTTTTGTTGCAAAGAAATGAATTAACCTTGCACAAAATAATGAAATGGTTTTAGAAATGAGTATACTTAAACTGAGGGTGGCAGTAATACTTTCATTTTATTAAAATTATTTTGCAAAAATCGAAGCTAATTTGAGCACTAATCAAATTAGTTACAGGTTTATATCTCACTGATCTCAGTTTTATTGATGCTGCGCATGGCACTGCAAAGAAAAATTATACCGAATCTGAAAAGAGAGACCGGAAGAAAGATGATATTTTATGTCGCATTTTGTATTTTCAAAAATCTTCTTACGGTTAGTGCTTGTTTAGAGTTTATCAGTAGATTTTGTCATCGGATATAGTTATTTCTTTTATCTTAATGAATGAGTTTTATCTCTTCAGATAATTTGAAGTATATGGAGTGCTTGCAAAAATATCTTCAGTCATTTAAATTTCATGAAGAATTAACAAAGTTTGCAGAGGATGATTTATTCAAGTGAGCCTTTTGTTTATTGCTTAAGCATTTTTCCTGAAAGGAATTCCATTATAAATTTTCATGCTTTTTTGGTATTAGCTTCATTATATGCTCATCTTGATATCCTTTTTCAGTCATATCGTTTTATTAGTAAAATAATTTAATACTCTTTCATTTCCTCATTTTTCACAAAAAATCGTAAATTATGTTACCAGATTCTTTAGCAATAGGTGGATTTTCTTTAACTTTTCCAGGCTCTCACTAGTGCATGAAAACGATGCACATTGTACTACATCGTCATCGCCGGTAGCTGGCTTCCTACGCTATCCATCACTGTCACGAACGCTACTAGCATTCAGTCGATTCCGTTCAAATATTTCAGCTTTTGAGAAGAGTGCGCAGTCATTGACTCCTCATCTTTCATCAGGAAGGCGTAACCGTCGTGTAATTGTTTCTGATCATCGGAGAGCTCATAGTCTTGGTACTGGTCTGAATAACGGGTAAGCTTTCCCGAAGCATGTTTTTAAGAAACTACAGACAAGTTTTTTCTTTTTTTTTCTGGGGAGAATTGCTTTACACAGTTTTGTGGACTATTAAAATATAATGAGATTTTCTGATAGATTTTATAAATCAAACTCGGCGAGAGAGATATATCATATTAAATCATAGAATATTTAGTGCTTTTTTCAAAATGACTAGCTCTATCCAGTTTATTCTGTTGGAATATTGTTTGGTTTCAGGGAAGTAAATCTGTCGTTTCCTTTCGATGCGGACTTAGTTGATTTAGATGCCGTCGAAAGTAATATATATATATTTTTTTTTGATTGCCTCCTTATATACACTGATTTTACAAATTTGATTTTTTTTTTTGAAAGATTTTCATAAATTTGTTACTAGAGATGATATGTAGTCAAAAAAGTTTTTCACACGAAATTGGTTATGCAACAAGTTTTGTAGAGCCGAAAATGTCACCTATTTCGACTTCAAACTTTGACGATTCGACATATCACGTTAACATGTGGTCATCTTTTGTTCCTTTGGAAACGTCTACGCCCTTACGACTTACAGCAAACCTGTTGCCTAAAACTCCGCTTAGGTTGTATTTTCAGCAGTCATGTTGTACTTCAAGAGATTTATTTCTCGTCCTTTGGAAATCAAACTCATATTGAGACATCTTTTTAGTTCACTCGGTCATAAAAGTGATGCTGATCGATTGCTTCTTATTGACGATGATACTGATGAAGATTACAGAATCCCTGATTATGAAGGCGAAGTTACTGTAGTTATTGTTCGCAAATGGGGCAGCAGACCAACCATGGTATCTTCTGTCTCTATTAATTTGATTTTATAAAGGAGTCTCGTGTTATAATATGGCTAACTTCTTCTAGAACCAAAGCTGGATTGAATGAATTGCTGGCTGAATTCCATTTTCTTTCAACATCCATATTCATTCAGATGAAATGTAGTCGAAAATGCTACTTGGAATTACGCAGTTCACATTTGCAACAATTCTGTCGTCGAACTGTTAGTATTCGATGTAAGAATAATCGAAACGCTTATCACAAGAAAGCAAATAAAATACTGAAGCTAGGAGAAGGAGGATGGTATATCATACATTGTGTCAGCTCGTCGGAACCTTCGTTCGAAATGCATCATCCACCATCAGGTAAGTTTCTTAATTTCCAAGATTACTTCTCCGGATGTTTTAGCACGTTCATTCTTCGCTTTTTTTCTTTTTTTTTTTTTGACTGAATTACTTATTATTAAGTTAGGTTATCTTCCAGGCCGAATATACCGCTACATCTGCAAAAGCAGTGCAAATGCTACTGAATGGTATGTGCACATCCGCGCAGCTATTCAAAATGCATTACCTCGTACACCATCTAATCTGATAACTTTTGACTGAATTACTCTAGATGTTCGGAAATTTAAATTTCAATGAGACTTTTTTGAAAGCGACGTCAACAAATTTGACACTTGGAAGGGAAGTTTTTTTTTTTTTTTTTTACGTATGTATACATTTGTTGTCATTTATGAGTTATTTATTTGTGTAGAGACTTTAAAAATTCGCACTGTTATTTATAATCTGGAAGCATATAATAATTGTCCTTTATTCTTTATTTACTACCACAATTTATTGTTTCTTCCTGTCCATATCAAAATTTTTTCCATTGAAATTTGTAGGAATATCGCTGAATTTTTGGGAATCACGACTTTATTTTGAATATTGTGATTTTAAGAAACCGAGACATATCCCGGACCGAATCTTAAGATTTTCTAAGAATGTTCATGATGATTGCCCATTTCAAGTTTCTGATTTAGATCCCTTAAATTTTTCTGATACTTGTTTTCTTCTTGAGTGACGGTATGATGTAGAGAGCATTTGGATATTTTTCATAAACCTATTTTTTATTTTTCTAAAATTTGAAAGTGGTTGGCAGAAGTGTGGCTGATTTCGCATCCAAGAAACGTGAAAGGTAATGAACGATTTGATATTCATGAATTTAATTAGGAAATCTTGTTTTACAACTTGCTGCTTGCAGATATGAAACTACCACTGCCTAAATTGAGATTTGTTACCTGAATGGTTGCTTTAGTCTTTAGGAATAGGTTCTGCCACTTTTGCGATGTTTTATCCTTACTCATGGTGCTGTTTTCTACTTACTTTAATTTTAATGAACTGAATAGATGAAAATGTACCATCTTTGAATTTTTGAAGTCAGCTTTTTCTTGAAGATTCTGAGAGGAATTGATTACTGTTCCACTTTGCTTTTTGCCTTATATGTTTTTTCTCACTTATTGTTTGTAATTACGTTCTGAATTCCTTTGTGTTCTCTATTCTTATCATATTAAATTGCTTTTTAAAATACTAGCAGTTGTTATCTCTTTCAGAAGACAGTTTTCAGAAATTATACTTTCAACTTTTTCACAAATAGTTAATTTGAAAAAAAAAAATGATAAATAGGAAATATTTTTCAATCAGTTACTTGGCAAGTGTAATTTGCTTTTTTTATGAATATTCGTATAGATAATTTCCTGTATATTCCGCCTATTACTTCATATTTCCTTCAATTTCAGATGATTTTTTTCTGAGTGCTGAAAATTCTCCCTGTTAGTGGAAAATCATCCGTTGAAATCCTTTCTTTCTCAGCAAATATCTGTTTATCCTTGCTTCTCTGACAAAAGTTGATCTTAGAAGTTGAAAAGGATGTTATACAGCAATCAAAGGAAAAAAACTTTTTAATTTGAGAATATTTGTGGTTTAACCAAATTTCTGTGGTGCATTCTTTCAATCGCTTCATCCACGGGTTCTTTTTTTTTGTTCCAATATTATTCGAACCTCTTGATCCTTTATGTTATCCTACATAGCTGGTGTGGAAGCTTTAATTGCATTTTATGATTACTAGCGATTGTTTTTTTTTTTTTTCAAATAAATCAGTTTTTATGTATTTTTTCGTGAAAAATCTGAAGCATCTTTGGGCCTCCTTTGCAGGATGTTTATCGCTGATTACGACTTGGAAATAAATGGATTATGTGACGCCTGTTTTTTTGACATGAAATTTTCGAAATTTTGCTTTTTGTAGGCAAGTAGTTTAACTGGACGAGTTTTATTATATTTGTTTCATTAGTATGTTTATATTCATTTTTGCCTCATTGGTATTTTTTAAATATTAATTTGTATGACTTCTAATCGTAGATATCTAATTGATTTAATTGAAAATTTTAGGTGGAAGATTTTCCCAGTATGCATTCCACAGGATTAATTTTACTGTTGATGACAGGATGCTAACTATTTTGTTTCAACTTTTCATTTGGACGGGGATGCAATAAATCATTTATATTTATGAAATGTTCTTTACTTTATGTGCTAGTGTTTGCACACTTATATGTATATGTTTATACTATATTAATTTATACACACGATTACATTTATGTAAAATTATTTGAAATGAAGGCATGGAAATGTGCAGTGTTAGTACGAATGGTTTAGTTAACTTGCTGCCGATTATTGTTACAAACATTGCAGGTTATGGTGATCAGATTCACGTCAAATGTAACTGACCCACCAGTGATGTTATATATGGGTGTTGATAAGTTTGAAAATGAAAATTTGATAAGGTAAGGGACCCTTAAATAATAGTACATTCTGGAAGTCTTGTATAAATTATTTCTTTCTGTATTGAGTTAAGCTGTTGCGAAATTAGGAATGGTAGGTACAAATAGTTTTTTTTATGAATAGTATTCTTTCTGGAAAATGAAGTTAAGAAAATATACCCGATAATCTCAGTAGGTCTTTTTTTATCTTTGAAACCTTGTAAGGGAATGTATTAATCCCAAAGTTATATATTAAAAGCCTTGAATAGCAATATACAGGAAAAAAATTTACGCAGCCACTTACAGATGGGGTTGGCCTGAAGATGTTTGGTTTCACGTTGACAAAGTATCATCAGCGCATGTGTATGCGCGCCTGCCTTCCGGACAAACAATCGACGACATGCCAGAAGCTTTGATTGAAGATTGCGCTCAATTGGTGAAAGCGAATAGCATCCAGGTCTTGTTTAAAACCCGAGCACATGATTTCCTTCCTTTAAAATCTGTTCTTTGAGCAGAGTTTGATGAAACGTATATTGGCTTAAAGTATTGTAAATTTTAAATTAGTGTTTAGAGCAGTTTTTTAAATATCGGGGAAGTTCCACTTCTTTTCAGGGTAACAAAATGAATAATGTCGATATAGTATATACTCCTTGGAATAATTTGAAGAAAACAGGTAATATGGATATTGGACAAATCGGTTTCAAAGATGATAAAAAAGTAAAGAAGGTGGATTTTTCTGCAGAAAATAAAATATCAGTTTCCTTGGAATATTCCTACATGGTTTTTTTTTTTGTGTGATGGTAGTGCGTTGAATTGACCTAAACATCTTCCAGAAAATATGTTGAGTACCTTGCCTTAATTCAATGCTTATACTTGTTAGGTCGTTAATGAGGTTAAGTAAATAAGAGAAATTAGCTGTGGTTTCTTTTAAATTTGATTTATTATTTGGTTTTCCTTTCATCCAGACTTTATTTTAAGCGAATCGTTATAATGTATTCAAAAAAGGAAGTTACTTCCTAAAATTTATAGATAGAAATATTCGACAATTTCTAGGTACATGTTGTAAAGCGTATCAATGATATTGTAAACAGGTTAAACAAGACTGAAGTACGCGTGAATATTGATTATCGTGTTGAAAAAGAAGAAAGAGATGTAAAGGAGCGTCAGGTTGAGGTAATGCGCTTATTTTCGATGCAAATGTGGGCGTTTCATAGATTTTCTTGGTCATTGGGAAAATTTTCAAGCATTTTCATCTAATTTAGCTACTGAGAGATCATGAGTACTAAATTTGCAGTTGTGGTTGATCGAAAACCACAGTCGCTGTATTACAGAAATATTTAAAACCAATCACCTGAAGTTTTTAATTCTTTTGATTGCTTTCCAAATGGTATAAAGTCGAAAAAATTAACAGGTCATCATAGAAATCTTCGATTTCCTTTTTTTTTTTAATTTTGAGTTTCACTGTCTTATCATCTGAGTAAGGTAGTATATTATCGTCATAGGAGCGTCCTTTAACTCTTTAGAGATATTATGGTATTGGAAATGAATTAACTGCTTGACTTGCAAAATTATAAGAACGGTGATTTTGAATGATATTCTTACCGACTGTTGTAGATGATTCAATCATCTCCATTCTAATCACTTTAAATTTCTGAATTCTTTGTAGAAGGAAAAGCAGCGCGCTTTGAAAGAAGCAGAAAAATCAGAAATGGAAAGAAGGGAAAAGGAACGTAAAATGCGTTCGTATGATGGTGTTTTCAGCGAGGAAAAGATGCATTCAAATCTTGATGGCGGTAACGATTCTGATGATTTCATGTGAATATTTTGATGATGTTTCCTGTAACTGACTTTGACACTTCTATTGATTCTGACTTTTCATTTTAATGAGGCTTGCTTCAATTTCTTTCCCTTTATTATTCTGGGTGAGAAGTTATTTTATCAAATTTTAGTACTGATGGATGTTAAGCTTTTTGGGTATATGGAATTTTTATATGACATTTATACTTATCGTCAACACATGTAATATAACCTTGGAATAAAAACAGCAATGAAACATTCTATTCCCCAGTTTTTTTATTCACTATGGAATCGGCAACTATTCTGGATGTTAACATGATGATGTGACTGCTTTCATATTCGATATAATATGCTTTTAAGTCATGAACAATTTCGTTGAAAGTTGGTCGGTCTACAGGCTGTTTTCGCCAGCACTGCAAGACAATGTTGTAAATATAATGAGGCATTGCAGATGGTTTCTCCATCCGATGACCATCTGAAATTGATTAGAAAATAATAAGAAAAGTAAGAACTTTATCCAGTAAAAAAGAATATGGTCCACTGGATATAGCTGAAATCATGTACCAATTTTGGAGCTGAGATTTTTTGTTCCATTTTCTTAATAATTAATCCTGAAATGGACACCTTTTAGAAATGGTAATACTTTTTCATTCGGTAGCATTCCATATGGATCGATGACACCATAAATTTCGGTGGCAAGTATTGCATATGCCCAAACGTCTGATTTGGTGCTTAGTTCCCGGCGGTGTAGCACTTCCGGTGGTAACCATTTGAAACTACAATAATATAACTGATCTTTAGCTTCGAAGTGATTACATGTTCGTCGATAAGCAGTTATCTTTGAGAAATAGATATTTTGTAAGTCAACCCACAACTTACGGGATCTTTTGCGGATCGTCAGGTAGAAAGTGTACTTCGTGACGAGTTGTTTTCGATAGACCAAAATCACTTATTTTCAATATATATCTATAACTGATTGAATACTTCACTGAACTCTCAATCCCTTAACTTTGCCATTCAGTACTATAAGCTAGGTGCAAAAATGAGATAAAACAGTTGTTACCTTGTCTCATCTTTTGGATGATGAGAAATTAGAACATTGCGCGCAGCCAGATCACCATGTACAATTGGTGGATCTAATGAATGAAGGTGTGCCATACCACGGGCTATTTGTATCAGGAAATCGACGTATTCATTTGCCGATATATTATATTCATGTGCCTTGAATTATTCCATAATCAGTTTTCAGATGGAAATGTCCAAATAGCTGACCGTGAAATTCATATAATTTTATTCAAAAAGATCTGGAAATAAAACCTTCATGAATTCAGCTAACGATCCGATGTCCATGAGTTCGAATGTGAGCATTGCATATTCTTTTGTTTCGTTGTAGCAAAAGCCGTAGAATTTCGTCACATTCGGATGACTTATTACCTAAAATTCTCCACATGGAGGCCGATAGTTGGACATTTTCAAATGTTCTTCAGAAATTGTGCTTCTTTGCTCTAAAAGTTTCTCTTTCTGTTATCTAGTCTTCAAATCAAGATGCCTTTATGTGGCCAGTCCTGAATCTAATCTGGTTTTCCAAATCTAGCAAACTGCCTGTAAAATTTCCATCTCGGAAATCCATGGTTGTCGGCGATCTGCCTCCGCTGTAACCATCTTTAATTTTTTAATAGCAACGTTTACCTGAAAATATACAAAAAAGTATAAAATACATTGCAAATATATTTTTCATCACTTGTAGGGTAGCAAAAATAAAACTAAAAATATCAACGAAGTTTTTATTGAAGTATACGGACTTATATTTTATCCACTATTCAATTTAAATTATGTAACATTAAAACATCGTGCTCATTTTAGAATGTCATTAATTCCTCAGAAATTAAAGAATGATCTATTACTTTTTGGCCATCAACTGTTTTTAGCTTTCCTCGATATACTGCACCGAATGCACCAGAACCAAGCATATCTTCCGCAGAGTATTCCTAGTCAAAATTTAAAAATCTTGTCCAATTTTATATAAGTTTTTCAAGAAGAAATTGGAAAAAGAAGTCGGTACATCTGGAAATTATTTAATAACGGACAAATAGATATTCAATAAAATGACTTCACTAATTGCAGACCAAATTGGAAAGGTCGATCTCAATAGCAGTATCTGTCTTCAGTACCGATTCATCGGTTGGTGCGATATCAACAGTTGAGATCTGTAAAAAAACTTTTTATGAAAATAATAGAGAAAGTTTATAGTGCGAGAAAATTGGAATTACGACAGTAGCAGTATTTGTCGATAAGTCCTTTATCAAATTAATTGAAAAGACTTAAAAATGCATTGAAAATCGAAGTATAAATTATAAACATCAGCACCATTTCACTGCTTTTTTTCGGAACTAAAAAACATATTCTTCTTACTTGAAAAATTGAAGGATGTGAGGAACCTTATGGGAGGACTTTAAGCACTCATGTGACGGGAAATGCTTGATGTTATTTCGAGCTTCTTCGATTTCATTATTACTAAGTTGTATAGAACGAGCAAATTCCATGTGTAATTTCTTGTTGGGGTCAAATATAGAACGGGAAATAAAAGAGAATGGTTGTGACAGAAGTGCTGGTTCTGTTATCTAAAATTAAATGCTCAAAGTAAAATTTGATGCATCGAAATAAGTAATTTGATAGCTTATATGTTCGGAAATCATTATTTCTTGCCTTTCATTATGAAGATACAGCAATAATATTCAAAGACCAGTAACTTCAGAAATATTCATTAGAGGAAATCAAACCTTCCGAAACTAAGAGTAATACCTGATCATAATGCCGTGCTGCCCACTGCTCACTTTTCATCGTTAACGCGTAAATGTCTCGAGTTGGTGAAACAAATGGTGCTGGAACACTGTGAAAATAAACAGCTTGTTGCTGAAATAAGTTCAGGTATTTTGGAAGTTAAAGTAAACAATGATTTATTTGTTGGCTTGCAAAATTAAAGGCAAATACATGCCTAAATTTAATCACAACCATAATCTCAATTCTAAGCCAATGAAACCACCATCAAATACGCGACAGCTAAGATTTCAATACAATCTCTTTCTGATAGACAATTTCAGCAGTCAATAGTTATGTGATGGTCAATCACTGTGTACAACAGACTAACTTTCTTTGTCGGTCCATAATTAAGTTTATGTGGAATTGGTGATTGGTAATTTGTGTAGTAATAAACCAAGTCGTAGAGAGTTTCAAATTGTCGATTAAACAACAAATAACGTCCAATTTGACTACGACGAATGGTGTAGGTCTAAATTATATCAGTTCAACTAAATTATTCTAATACAGGCTTAATTGGTCTTTTATTTAGTTGGTAGTTTAATTTGCTTGCTATTATGCTTTAATCTATTTCAACATCCTAACAAAATTTATTTCAAGATGGAATATACCTTGATGTAAAATGGTAATGAGGCATGTTCAAAGTGCTCTGGATCGGTATCATTCTTCTCTGAGCAAATCTTATTCGCATCTTGATGCTGCTCCTCCAATTTCTGCAACGATAATTGAAGAAAATTCACTTCTGCTAAAAGAACTAAAAAATAGTTAGATGTAGTTATCTAACACAACCGACAGCCTTCGAAAAGGATATGGTCAGCCCTCTTGGTTGCATCAGGTGAAGGAACAGAGTGATAATTTTTTGAAATAAATTTAACTATTTTAATTGCATCTATATTCTTTTAAATAATGAGGTGCAATAACTACAAATGATGTATTGAAAATCTGCAGAACATTACAATTATTAAAAGTTGCTTGGTATCGGGTAATTTAGAAGCGAAATGTTTGCAGGTTAAGGCCAAAAAGATTTATGGCTATGAAGGTGAAGGATTCTGAGTGAAGCAAGGCCAGCCAATGGTTGGGTCATTGGCAAACATTTTTGCGACACATCAAACGAGCTGCGTCTTGAAACGATGATAAAAAGTTTTTATGTACTCATTCTGCTCCTCAATTAAAATAAAAAACAGTTTATTAAAAATTAAAAATTAAATTTAAATTAAAAAGAACAGTTAAAAATAGACGTAAAACATTCACAATGCTAATAAGCGGGCCAATAAGAAACTTAACATACATATAAGAAGACATCATTAGCTTTTTTTTTCTCTACAAAGTAAGGTTAGTGAGGATCATTGCTTGCAATAATATCAGACCTTTGAAGAAGGCAATTCAACTTGAGCTTGGTCATCGGTAGAAGGTGAGTACAGAACCGAACTCAACCGTGTACTCAAGTCATTCAAGGCTCCCTTTGTCTCTGAAATATCATACTTATTAAGTTTAAACTACTGGTAGTCCCAACTTTCCTTACAGTCCTTTGATTTCCAACCTATTATGCCTTTTCAACATAATGAGCTTATTACTGTCATAGTTTATCTCTTTAAATGGACACTTAAATATTGCAAAAATTATTTACTGGTAATATGATCCGAGTAAGCTTTGATCATCTCATTTAATATGTTAATGCTTTTGCAGCACATAACAAGAATGATATAAGGACGGTGATCACGAGGATCAATATTGAGCCAAATTGGTGAGAATATCACAAATAATCCTTGAAAACTTCATTGGTATTAGTCTTGTTAAACTTTACAAATGATTCGAAATTAGTTTGAAAATAGTGATTTATCCTCAATTGACTATCCACTGGAAAAGTAATGGTTGTTTTAATCACCATCAGAGTTTTTAACGATAATCATTCAGAAGAAAATTTTTTTATACCAGGTTTATAAGAACTGCGGTCTTCCAGGAGGTATTCATAGGCAGTGCTAATATCAGCGATACCCAAAAACCATGTTGGATTAATAAACAATTTTTGGTTTTCTGAAATAATTTTAAACCTCCTTCAGATTATATCGCTGAATGCCAAAAAACAACAGGCCTGTATAGTATATCTAACCATAGTAAAAACTTTTCTTGATGAGCCAACAAGATGGTATTAGTCCAAAATTTGGCTGAAATGATCGATTTCTCATCCACCGACCCAATGACCATTGCATTGGGAGTCGCAAAAATGTTCGACCATCCGATGTTATACTATCAATTTCACGTACCCTAAAGACTCATCTTGTTACTTAAACTCTTCGATAGATACCGTTTACTGCTTCTCATTTATGATTAGAACAGTTGAGTTCTGATCTAAGCCTGAGTCAATCCGTTCAGCTGCAATCCATTTTCTCGAAGGTTAAACTCTCTTGAAATATTTTTTGTGAAAATTCAATGATTTCTTCAATATTTCTATGAGTGTGTAAGAAGAAAATAATCCAAAAATTACTGAAACTCCTCGGAGAGTACGTTGATTTGGTCGCCCGCGGTGCAATTGATATCCAAGCAAGAAGTGCCACCGAAATAATCCCAAAGTGCAATGTGTGGTACCGAAAATATTCGAGATAAGAAGTACGCTGCTGAGAAGGTACACTGTCCACGCGTCAAACTTACCATGCATGATTTGTATTTAAGTTACATCTTCATATCTATCGTATTTTTGAATTCATGAGCTGCGAATTCTTTGCTTCGAAAAGCCATACTTTTCACAGCTTAGATTCGGTGTACTATACTTGCAACATTACGCAAAAAAATATTTGCCTCAATTGGTTTTGGTTTGATCCCTTTAAATTTTTGCCACCACGAAAGTTCTTGCACCTTTAAAGTAAAATTTGAAGCTTTATCGAATGTTGCGAAAAGCAGATCGTCCCTTAACGGAAAACCATTTATATCTAAGCCAAATCTATAATTTACGATGCTTTATTTTTTAATTCAGCACTAAATGCATTGCATTCTGGCAAATTCAATGCTTTTTCATGTCACCGAAGTCAAAATAACTAATATTTGGCTTTATCGAATGAGAACATAATATATGGTTGTTGAATATGCTCTTTTTTCTTCTGATACTTGCGTACTTGTTCATTGAAATTTTCAGCACTGTTGTAAGACTTTTAGAAAGTTAATATTCAATCACATTTTGACAAACTCAAACTTAAAAAGCCTTTGGGCAAATTCGGCATCATCCATGTAAAGTTCATTTGCGTCTTGCCCATCACCAATTGCAGATTCAGGTTCATTTGAGTACACTGACGAATGATCTGATGTATCATCCAACTTATCGTTGATACGATAAATGGCATTTGACGGAAGTAGAAAAGTGTCACCTTCAGCCAGAAAATATTCTCCAGTACTAGACATTACCTAATAACAAAACGAAAATATGGTAACAATTGATATCGATATTTTTATACAGTTTATTCTTTTTTTTTTATTCCAAAAAAACCATGACATTTCACTCATTACAATAAGAACCACATTAAAATTTATCACATAAATTAATGTATGATGGACATCAACTTGAAAGTATTTTTTTTCTCCGATTGAGAGTTGTGGAAAGCATTTACTCAATTACATATTACATATTTGCAATAGCACAAGACTAAAAAATATGACCTCACAAAGAGACGGCTCAACAAATTCTCTTAAAAATCATCA
Source organism: Setaria equina (assembly GCA_003012265.1). Lineage (NCBI taxonomy): Eukaryota > Metazoa > Nematoda > Chromadorea > Rhabditida > Setariidae > Setaria > Setaria equina. The sequence goes on along the minus strand of PQVD01000653.1, from coordinate 30,493 downwards.
TAACTATAGAGAAGTACTACAAAATTCACCGTCTTCAAATAATAAAGAAGAAATATAAAACTGAACTCTCACTCCACGAACAACCTTCTAGCAAACGTTACTCTAAGAGCGATAAATATCCAGAAATTTATTTATCCATTTTAGCCATTGCCAGATATTAAAAAAATTTACATCTGTAGGTCATACTTCAAACAACTTTGCATATTTTATTTGATGAAATATATAATATTTAGGCAAAGTATGCAATATTTCATATGAGAAGTCTGTTGATGTTATTGCAACTTTTCGAATTAACTTCAATTGAACTTAAACCATCGGCATATTAAAAAAGCATCATACTAGGGTGAAACAGCGAAACTGACTGTGTTACGATTTTTTCACAGGTTTAAATCTAGCTGACGCAAAAAAGATTATGCAATGCGACAAAAACTGAATGGTTTTAAAAAAGTAAGGGATTTATCTGCGCATCAAGTTTTATCATTTTCCTCACCACTTACATCGACCCCTCACCTCTTAACAAGGATGCTGTCTTACTAACACCCTTTTTAACTTAGTTTTCAAGAGAATTGGAAAAGCAATGGTTTACAATTTTATTGATTTTTTTACAATCATTCATAAAATTCAGAATTAAATTAATATTTCTCTCACACTCGGAAAATCTTCAGGTGTAATCGATTTTTCCGGTGCTTTGAATTCGATTCAGCTTTTGAAAACATTTCAATTTTATTAAAATGTTAATTATGGATAACTCAACTTCAAAAAAAAAACCACTTGGTAGTTATATATTTTCGAACTGAGTATGCATGCATGATATTCAACACTATACTTCGACGAATTTGAGAATACGTATGGAACTGTATAGCAGAGCGGAAAGCACAGAACTTTCGTAGAGATAGGAGAAATTATTTTTAATTTGCTATCGTCCAGCGTAGAGGCAAAATATTGACAATTTTCTCGACGGATATATAAATTTAATTGTTTAAAGTACAACAAAAATTAACAATAAGAGAATTCATTTCTGTTAACGAAACTGAAAACAGTAAGTGGGTAACTTGGTAAAATCGTTCAGAAATTAAACCCAAATAAATTGAAAAAAAATTGTAGAAGAAATGAAATTCAGACTGAAACTGTAAGCAAATATTCTATTTTCACAACTGCAGTTCACAATAGTGCGACGTATAATACGGAAAAGTTTCATGCAAGAATGAAAATTCAAAGTCAGCAGCACTTCCTGAACATCTTTCATCAACGAATTTTTGCGTCCACGATGTTGACTGTTGAATATTGAATCAGTGTCACAGTTCAGCGTACGTTTGTCATGTTGAGTATTCGACAGGATATATCCATCAAACTTACCTATCCCACTTTATGATCATTTTGTTTTCATTCTGTGTTAAACTAACAAATCCTTTGACACATTCATTGGATAACTCAACCAATCAGTATTTTCAGTCGAAAATTCCAAGATTTCATTTTGGATCAAATTCTTCCCAATTTAGAAGACAGCCATACAGATTAAAGTCACCGGAAAAATGGAATAAAATAGATTAATAAAAACTGATAAAATAATTTTTTAAAATGATAAACCCAAGACTTTTTCACCAATTCAAATATGTGAAGGATGCTTTGCATTCTTTTGACGCCAAACATATCAGGATCACATCAACAAAACCAATACACTGGGAAATCGTACAAAATAGCGCGAGCTTTTCTTCAAAACTTGTTTCCTCGAACTAATTTTTAACTATGCATAATTTATGCAACTCAAGAACTTTCTGCACATCTACGACAAACAAGATGCTTTACTTCTAAAACGATCACACTACTCAAAGCGTCATCTGCTCAGTGATTAAGAAGCCCAGTTGATTACATAGCTCTGTTTGCAAATAATGCCTAACATTAGTTTTCCGAAATATCATTATTTTCTCAGTAATAATATAACAGCTTAACATTCGTTTTCGCTAACTCTTACATGCTCGGTACACGCAGCAATGAGAAATCCAAACATAAAACTTTCGAAAATACAAAAATCTTGACGAAGAAAATAATAAAGAACTCTGAGGTACTTTCAGATAAGCCACTGAATGGTCAGTTATTAAAACACCATAATAATGAGAGGGAGACAGTTTCCCATTTCCCCTTTGTTAGATTCTTCCTCATATTACCTCTTCCTTTAACTTCTAACTTAAACTTCGTCTTTCTAATACGGATAAGTTCATGAACTATCGCGAATCCTATCAAAATGACCATGCATATATACTAGTTTGAATTATGGTACATTGTTAGATCAGGCGACAATTCTCTTTGACTTTAGTTTCTCTTGATTAATAAAATCCATCTGACTTGTTATGATTTCCAATAAGCTTTAGTTTTTAATCTTAATAAAACAAGAAAATAGATTTATATAAATCAATAATCAGTGTTCCGCGGAACTAGAGCAAAAATTTGAACAACCGACGAGATAATTCTGAAAATGATTTTGAGGAATTTTTTTGAACATCACCAGATAATTGCAGTTAGTCGAATTAAGATCAGACGATGTATAAGATCTATATTCTGGCTGTATATGAATATAAAATTAAAGTTTGGGAATCCACGGTTGCTTTAATTATGCATATTATAGTCATAAATATCTACTAACTGCTGACCTCAAATAAATAAACTGAACAAATCGATAGCAGGGATTATAATTTTTAAAATTTACTAGGAAGTAAAAACAGCAAAATAACTATTAAGAAATAGAGCTCAAATAATGACATCAAAGCCTGATCTAACGCAATTAATCATAAATTATTTCTTTTGCGTTCTTCTCCATGTTCAACGTAACAAGAAATCCTTAAAAACTCAGGAAATAAATTTGAAATTCCCAGGCAATATGAAATAAAATAGCACCAGAAAAAGATTTCAAACTATCGTAACAAATTAGGCGATCACTATTATCACTATTACAATTATCATTACCTTATCGTCAGAAATGATATCTAATACAACAAATAAAATGACAAAGTGCACTTTGGAAGTGACATTTCCCGCATGAAAATTTATAAAACCTCTTGAAAATAAAAAATTTTTGTCTCAGTTGAATTTATAAAGACAAGGAAAAAATTTGGTGAAATATATAAAATGAATATATCATAGAGGTAAATAATTTAACAGATATGAATACAAAGTAATGCCATTTCTAGGAATATCACAGTACAGATAATTCCGAAAAAAAAAATACTTGACACAAACTTTCCAAATCATTGTTTAATTGGATTAAAATGGTGAGACTATTTTACATGTACGAACACTAAAATCTGATCTCAATATTAAAGTTTGATCCAAAGAGTTCGAAATGAAATGGCTCTTAAATTTTAAAGAATTAAGCAATCAACTATGTAGTGCCATGAACAAGAGTAAGAGATATTGATGAACACGGATATTAGAGTAAGATGAATCGTTCTACTATTTCACTGGGAAAAGAAATTGAAAGCAACAACGACTTCTATATTCACCAATAACTAATTGTTTCATAGTGATGTGCCTTTCAAAACCCTCAAACATATTCAATTTATAGTAGTGTTAGGAACTCCTTTGCCAAATATCCACTTTTCTGCACATAAAAAAACTTCACAGTGTCTGAAATGTACACCACAATGTAACAAAACATCAACCTAAATTTACGCACTTGAAACTATCATTCTTCAGTACCAATGCTAATAAATTACTTTCCATATGACTGATTATTACCGGATTTTTCACAAAAAACAAGCTGTCATTATGAATATTGAAAAAATACATTCATCTATTTTATTGCAGATTTTCTATTTTAAGACTTCTGAAAGTAATTTTTTTTTTCAGTATTCTCTTATGCTAATGACGGCAGAATTAACTATAATTATTGCAGCCAGAAAATACAAAGATCAGACTACTAACTTCCTCCAGCAAAAAAAAAAAAACCTATTGGATTTTATCAACGAAAAAAGAGCGAAGATGACGGTAGAAGTACAAGACTAGCATATCCCGAGCTAAAAGCTGGTTTACAGTTTTAAAAAAGGTGTCGTTTAAAGCTAAATTCTCCCGAAAAGTCTGCAAGTACACATTTTCAGGATTTTTTTTTTTTTTGAAAAATCAATAGAGTCTGTAAAAATATTACATGCATTAGATATCAAAGATCCGAATTGCAAAAGTTCAAGATTAACAAAATTTTTCTCATACAATTACTTAGATGACAAATCCAAAACATTACTAATCTAATATTTTCTAATAATCTAATATTCTTCAATAAAAGAACAAGTACCCGCTTTGGAAAACCTACAAGTTTATAAATAACCGCTACTCCATCGCAGTAAATTGCACCGCTTCATTCTGTTTAATTTTTTAGCCGATGGTGCAATACCACCCGATACTGCCTCTCGCTCTGCATCACTTTTTCGTCGTAACACAAAATTCAACATTGTTGATGTGGGATCTGGTGCAACAGCATAATATGGATTACATTTCTCCGGCAAACAAAATTCACCTAAATGAAGTAGATTTGGGTTTCAGCAAAGTTAAAATCCTACATCTGAGCAGTTAATTAAAAGTGATTCTAAAAATTACAGAAGGGAAATGAAAAGTTGCAGAGAAAAACATAAAAATCTTTCGCCAATTAAAGCCAAATTAAAAGCTTCTATTAAATATCAATGAAACGTGTTGCAAAATTACTACTTATTTATCATATCAACTTCACTGAAGTCTAATTCAAAGAAGTATCAATTTTATATAAATAGATTATCCTACTGGACTAAGAAATATTTAGGATTTTCACGACCTCCTATTGTTATTTCAGTGATTTAAAAAGAGCTAAAAGGCAACTGAGGCTAAATGAATGGGAATATAAAAATGTAAAATCTCTGGAATATTCCAAACTGAGAAGCACATGTAACAAAATTTACATCCATCGGGTAGAAGCTGAACAAGACAGTATTCCGAATGATCACCACAGATAAGGTGTTTTTCTAGAGTTCTTTCAATTAATTGAGCCATCCTATCACCATTTTCGATCTGGAAATATGATTTACTGATTAGTTTCAGAGAAAAAAAAAGGTACTTTGCGAAGTATTATTTCTTGTTTACCAAGCAGTCTATACGATTCACACAGAGTTGTCGCTACATTTGTAATAATTCTATAAATCTTACTTTAAGTTACATTTCCTCATAAATTAGATAGACTTATTAAACTATACCTTAATGCATTTGTAATTAGCAGTCCCAACATCATTCTTCAGTGACTCATCTAAAGCAATACGAGCAAGATGAAATGGTGTTGTTTGTTGCAATGAACTTCCCGAAACATATGAACTTGATGATGTTTCTGGTGTCTGCAAAGATAAAAATCGCCTATATTATGATATGTAGTGGCTTACTATGTAAGCATGAAAAAATAACTGTATTTCAAGAGTTCACTCTTTCAATGTCGCTAATCTTCTTTGAAGAAATGCCTGAACGCTCCGAGCAAGGTGTAATGTCATTACTGACCGGTGTTCTGCTTCGTGGAAGCGAATTTTTCTGAAAGGAGTTAAAATATAGTTATCACCATGCAATAGTAGTGCAGAAGGTTTGCCTTCTACGAAAATGCTTCATATACGTCTGATTAAATTGCACCACAGGACCTCCATATTTTTACGACAACTTCAGTACTATCCAGATTCGATCGTAAGCGAAAGTGATAAAAACTAACCATATCCCCATTAGAATTTAACGAAATACGAGCAGAGGCATCACTCGATTGATGCTTTCTGTCCCAACAACCACTTGTTGACCGTCGATGCGAAAAAGCTGTACTAGGACTGAATTCACTCCCTGAAAACCATTAAAAAGATCTCCCCGTAATCTTTTTCAGAAGTTAATTCTTTTAGTTTCAGTTTTCTCAGCAATTTAGCCGAAGCTGAAGTACAGCAAAAATAAAGTTACCTACCCTTCCAGAAAACTGCGTTAGCCGGCGTCGAAGGAGCAGTAAATGAACGTGAAGAAACGATACCAAAAGGACTACAAGCAGTTATTAATGTCTTTTCCGCAAACGGTTTAGTGACAGTTTCAAACCATAAATCTTCAGCTGCGATGCCCGAATCATTAGATATTTGGCCACTATCGTTTGGATTTCCATCTGTACTCATGCCAGATATTAGACGTGACAATGTATTCCTGAAAGTAAGTTATGCCACTTTTTGTTTTATAAATGGATTCTCATTGATAACAAGCACGAAATGATAAAAAAAGATAACCCATAAGAATGAACCCAGGGGAAATAAACAACTATGGGAAAGGAAAAAAATATTCTACAAAGTCAAACAAGCAACTGAAACCAAAAGTCGTAAGATGCTTATTGTTTCAAAACACCAGATATTATCAATTGAGATTTACCGGGATTTAAAGAAATAAAAACCTGAGGTTGCATCCCTCAAAAGCAATGATTTCATCAGAAGAAGAAATTAATATACGAGATTTAGTTTAGCATATTCAATTTCCAGGATACCAAAACCTTATTAACATAAAACAAAAATGAACTCCAAGCACGGAATGATGGGAATCGTCATGTGTCATGCAACAATCTGAAGTACTGTTCTAATATAGTAGTTACGTCCACTACTAAATGAAAGGAGAAGCTACGATATATGTGGAGACGATAAATTCCAATGTCCCCAAAACAAATAAAAATTGGCTTCAACTTCAGTGTCATTTTTTTTCTTTTTCTTTTTAAAAAAATCTCCTCTTATGAATTATAAATAACTTCCTAAAATGTTACTTTTTCTTAAACAGGAAAGAGGTAGGAATTACCCATGTTATTCAAAGATTCAAATAAGGAGGAGCAAGAAACGAGAAAAAGTAAAGTAATAAGTGGAGAAGAAATAACTGAATGGATTTTTTGAGGGGCAGAAAAGAAATTTAAAAAATCCTATTGTAAAAAGTATTAGTGTTCTTGGAATTCATTATTAATTTCACAACCAATCGACATGGACAAATTGTGCTACACTTTATTTTCGAGAGTGACGATTGAGTTATTCTTTGCTGTGCTACCCTAAAGCTTGAATATTTAAAATCAATATCACTATGAAAACCAGAGATTTTAGTTTATAATTATTTTTTAATTAGGAGTTTCCCAGATTACACAGTCAGAATCACCACTAAAGTCTACGATTTCTTTTCAGTTACTAAGCTTCTTGACGACAAATAGGTTTCTCAAAGATGTTTCAAAAAAAAAAAACCTAGAATGAAGCATTTCTTTTCAGTACCATTGTATAGAACCAACGAAAGCCTCACATTTTTGACACTTGTGTTGGTCGAAGTCCTTTCGATGAATCCGGTTGATTAGTCGGCAACTCCACTTCTAACGACCTTACAAAACTGAAAATGATTTAATTTCAAAGTCGAAACGTTTAAAACGTAATAAAAAAAAAAAAAAACGGTCAGAGTACTGATGGCAATAAATGGTGCCAGATATATTCATTTTTAAAGGTATAATGCTATCTACTCGATTATCTCTGAACAAGCCACAGCTAATGCGATTTTCAGGAATGTCAGCATTCTGTAAAGCTATATAAATAAAAAATGTAAAACTCTAGACTGAAAATTCGTGTTTTTTTAAAATGCTTTAGAAGGATTTCCTGCATTCCCAATTCCAATAGCAACATTTCAATTTGTTCATACATGGATAGATGCCATAAAATTGAAATCTATGCCCTGAACTGCGACATCACATGCTGATACTTAAATGTGAACCATCGAAAAAAATACGCAAGAGCCAATAAGAATTGCTGCACCAAATTTGGATATTAATAACTATATAGTAAAATCACTTAACCACATGCCCACATGCAGTATATGGTGATAAATAGAAAATTCATATCTTCTGGCTAGGCTCTACACATGGTGACAATGTCATCTTCCTCTATGAAATGCATGACCGTGAAAGACAAAAAGTAACACTTAGACCAACAGCAAAATAAGACAACCGAGGAGCCACTGGGAACAGAATCTAGGCTTCAACAGTTACGATAAAAATCAAAATGAAATAAATAAAACACAAATAACCATTGATTTTCGTCCAATGCTGGAAGAAAGCAGAACCACGAGCAGAATGCCATATCCATAGGGATTTTATAGGCACGACAAGCAGATTGAAAAAGGCGAATTTTAGCAATGACTTCGAATTCTTTCCGTCGCTTTTCAAAGTTTATCAAGCCTTCTGAAAAGAAAAAGTAAAGAGTGACATTCAGAACTATTATCTCATCCATCAATTAAATATTAATGTAAAATTGGAAAAAGAGCTCACCCTCAGTGAAATCAGGATTGGCTTGATCAATCATGGAAAGATCGGTGAGAAAAGTACCCAAATAGGGCACTGTACCTTGCGATTCAGCTAAATTGACATCACTTTTTGTTCTCCGGCAATTCTGAATAAGCTGTGGTCGTCTTAAAGGTGACTTTTTTGCCGTACCTTCCTGAAAATAGAAGTAATTAAAACATATGCCAGAAAATTTTGAAATTTTTGGTATGAGCATATTCATAACTCAAAACTGACCAAATATTTAGCGGAAAAACAAACACATAAATCAAACTTCTTCGAGAATTTGTCTAGCGCGACGTTCTTCGCCATCGTCATCTGCATCAAATATTGATGCTAAATCACGGAACTGAGCCAACGACGCACTGAAAAACATATTATTGATCAAATCAACTCTAGAAGACTACGACTTCTGGGTAATACTTTTGTTTGACTTCTCCTCTAGTAAATTTTTTTTTCGGCATCTAACAAACGTAAACTTTTGAACGAAGTAGTGTAGTACCTAGGAACTTGTGCCCATGTGGATTTCAGCCTATACACTGGCTCCGACTGAAGCGTCGATATAATTGCTTTTAGTGAAGAAAAATTTTTTAAAGCTCTCAGTTCCTGAAAGAAAAAAAGTCTTGTTGTAAAATAAAGAGATGTGAACCAAAGTACGAGCAGTCTAGGCTTAGAAACAACGATATCAGATTCAGTGAGTTGATGAATAAAACCAATATTAATGTTAAAAAAAAAACCCTTGCGACGTCGATCCATTTTGAGACAATTTTTGCTCGAAAATCAGGCCGGCAGTCTGGAAGAACTATACTTGTCATTACTTTCTGAACAACTGAATTGAACTGAAAATGAATGACCTCATTTTGAATATGATATTACCGGGAAAGTTTATTTAACTCAATAGAAAGCAGCATTCATGTGGTGTTACTTATTTTTTTTTCAAAAAATGAGGCAATGGGTGGGAGCTCTACCTGAGTATATTCATAATTTCCAAAATTTTGCATCCAATTTAAAAACCATAAACCACTCAGCACTGAAAACTTTCAAAGCAGTGCTTAATCTATCTTAGCCATTCAAGTTAATTCAAAATCATTGCGTGATATCCTCAGGTATAAATTAAAAAAACCTGATCAATTGTTGCCTTAACAGTGTACACTGTTTCTGGTCCGCGTTTATGTCTCTTGTTCCACACACAACCTTGGCACTGTTGTGGTAATAATTCTTTAAACAATTCCTGTAAAAATTATTGTGCGCAGAATACTATTACACAATATTTCATTTTCCTAGATCCAATCTTTTTTGGAATTGTTAGCCAGAAATAAACAATATATGAAGTCTTTTTCTTCGACAATTTGGTAGTAAAAAAGACTTACAGCATCCCAAAATGTGAGCTGTTCGGCAATCTGCACACAATTCTCCTTTCCAATATCGAACATATTTGCCCTCTGTACACATGTATCGAAATCTGGTGCATCATAACCTGTGTTGAAGACATATTGCTCCATTGAAGGTATTTGGGCTATAAATTGAATATAAAGAATTTCAAGATATTAGATTAAAAACCTATGTGGTCAAGTTTTTATCCTAAAATCTCAGTACGACTTTTTCTAATAGCAGAAAAGGTTCAAGATGTAGGTTTTGTGTGAGGGAAGGTAGCTACAGTGTTACGGCTTTAATTATTAGTTAAGTGGAATATAAAAAAGAAATGGTAAAATAGACTTGATGTTTGCAAAATTTCAACCAAAAAAACATATATACCCAAATAACGCCCATCCATAACTTGACGCTTATAAGTTTCTCGTAACTGTCGAGCCTTTGTCCTAACATCGCTAATTTTATGAATTCTACCAAACTCCATCAATCGCATTAGTGTTGCAAAGTCGGCACTTGGCTCATTGAAATCTTCAGGATACATTTCCATCCAACACATTATTATAGAACGCACAGAGCTAAAACTCTTTTCTTACAAAAATGTTTTAAGAATTACAATACTTTCCTATCCCGTTCATTCCAGACCTGAAATTTGCAGTCTAATAATAAATTACTGCATATGAAAACATACTAAAAGCACTCAAAGTCACTATGAATTGCATTTCATTTTACATAGTTATATTGTCTACTTTTTAGACTACAACATTATCTACTATGAATGACTCCTAAATTAAAAACATTAATAATGACTGAGTCCCGATCACTATGCTTAACTGGTCACAGAGCTAATTATATCTTCAACAAGATATTTTTCCAGCATTTACAAAGTATAATTACAGATTCTGTTATAAAGTAATAAGGGAAAAGTTGACCACTGCAAGGTAACAGTTTTCGCCTTTCCAACTACCAACGAATTCATCTCAAGCGATACATAACGCTGAAGCAGAAGTTCGAGTACATTTGAACAAGTTGCGAAAGAACGATAAGTGGCAAAGAATACATTGAAATGTCTTGAATCCATCAACATATCATCACTAACAAGACATTCCTAAAGATCATAATTATTAAATGATAAAGAGCAAAAAAGCATCAGCATAACACATTATGTCTACAGTGATTTGAAAAGGTCTGATATCAGACCATAACGTTATTCTATTTTCTTCATTTAGCAAACTTCTAAAGGTTAGAAATATCATTCCCTTTTAAACTTTATTTTTGTTATTTTAGAAAGAGATAGTCGACTCCAACTATGGTCCCTTTCCAACATTTCAGTAACTTGGATCGCAAGGTACTGATTTAAAAAACAGTAATTCTAATGGAAGTACAAAAAACAAATACAGTGCTATTTCAACCATTTAAGTACCAAAGTATTCTTCGCTTCTTTACTACAACCCAATAATAGCCGCAAAAAAACCTACAACAAGTTTCTCTAGAGTTCCAGCACGAATAACTCGCTCTCGAATAGTTTCCCAGTGTAAGCGATCGGATGTATTATCTACTGAAAAACCATTTCGCTTATCCGGTGTGCGATCATCCTGAAAATATTTATGATGCCGAAAGAAAAGAAGTTTAACGAGAAAAAATTATAGTCCCAGGGATTTCTCCTTTCTGTATTTCGTTCCCTCCAACCGTCACTCACGTTTATTGTTAGTTTTTAACAAAAACCAAAAAATCGACGTACTGAAGAGTCGATGCTTGGTGGTGATACATAGCGTACTTTACGTAGATATATCGCGTAAGTTGCGTCCTCTAATTTCTCCTCGCCAAAATATTTCGCAGCAGTCATTTCATTCGTTTGGGCCCCGATCAAAGTGATCCCTAAACTGAAACTATTGTAATGCATTAAATTAGCACTAAAAGATAAAGAATTCACATATATGTCTGTACCTTGTTCTCATCCACTACTACTCCGCTTGTCGTTGAACGATGCAGCGACTAGCCATCTGGAAATAAAAATTAAATTGAACAAATCAATCAGAGAAATGATCCTAGAAGGAAGGTGAGGAACAACAAGCCGCTTCAACAAGATATAATAGTAACGCAGACAGAGAGTTACTTCGACCGCTGATTGACTGACTAAATATCTCCCCGGGAATGGCATCACGAACTCTCGGGGTAACCTCTAACATCTCCTCCATCTACCAATGCCCACTCACCGTTGCCAAATCGAATCATACATCACAATTTCTCATCGCGTCGCATACTTCAAGTTGCACCAATCTCTATCGTCTCTCATTTTGTAATATTATTTCAGTTTCCCATATCGTCCTAATTATAATAAGCGACTTCTCTCTTAAAGCTCCCTTCCAGTAATATTTTATTTCCGCATTCTTTTGTGTCTGCTGTTTCCCTGATTGTAACGCTTCCTAATTGGTAGGTGAAACAGTGGCCTGGCTGCTTTTTAAGATTAGTTTTTCCACCCGGTAAAATTATAGGGAGGGGATGGGCTACGCATCCCCTTCTCAGTCCACTGCGAGATACTGCGTGAGAGAGATGTCGTGTCTCACGTACTACGCGGTATCACTTCTATCAGACATGTTATGCAACGACGCGTGACTGGGAGTGACCTCAATTTAATTTGCTGAATTTCGATAAAATTTCTGACAAACATTCCAGGGAGGTGAAAAGTTTCTTAGCACTCATAGTTGAAGTTGTACAGAACAACACTGCATCACAAATGATCCTCTGGATTGAACCGAACAGGTGTGAGTCTTTCCTGAGACAAATTCTGTTTTTGTTAGAGAAGTTGCAGGCCAAATGAACCTGTCTAATTAACATTTCCACCGACATGACCACAAACAGCTCGAGCTCTAATGGATGCAATATACTCGATCAGTTGTTTTACGTGGGAGATGTCTGTTCTGAACCATCATGGTGGAAGTTCTGCTAGTAAAATTTAAAAAAAAAATACTGTCATTGCTATTTCGTAACTATTAAAAAGGCTAAACTATTAATTCATGGAACTCAGTTTACCTGGATGTACTTTTTCAATACCCAAATGAAAGTGAAACACATCAATCAGTAATGATTCAATTCGCACCTTGTCAATTTTCGAATTTTTTTCAACTATTCAAATTCGTAGCATATTCCGAAGTGTTTGTACCAATTCAATAGGACACAATGGGAAATGTCAGTTGCACATCTCTTAAAATGAATAGAAATAGAATTATAATGAACTCAAAAATATTGATAGGGTTGCAATACATTGCTTAAGAATTCAACAAATAAAGTATAGAACCGTAAATTCATCTAGCCAGCCATAGAAATGTTCATTATTCTGAACAATAGGCACTTGGAATTTCGAAAAACGGAATGAACTTCACACTTTCATTTTGCTGTTCAATGGAGTATAACAATATATTCATCAAGTAATCATGAAAGAAGACTTTCAGACTACTTTCAGAAAATTTGCAAACATTGGTGGAATTCAAGAGAATTATTATATTCCAGCGGCTCAGTGAATGTGTTTCATGGACTCGTGGTTTACTACTAAACGCGCAATTTATTTCCACAAATCTTTCAGAGGTCTCTATTTTCAACTGTGACATTTTTTATACTCTTGTATGCTGTTAAGTAAAACTTTTTCTTGGATGAACTTATAAAATTACGTATAATCTGGATATTCTTGTCATGGTGGAGGAATTTGTCTCTTTACGAAAAAAAAAATTTAAAATGAGAGCTTTAGAAGAATCAGTTTGTAGTCTGAAATTAACAAAAGAATTTAAATATGTCAATACCAGCTTAAATAATTAAGGAAGAGAAAGAGAAGACTGCTGAATTTGAACTCGTAAAAAAACAGCCTATTGGTTTATAACACAACCACTGAACTTTTTCAAGGGAAATGCACAGCTTGAAATTAATAGCAGTAATGTGACATGAATGTGAATGAATACGATTTCTTTATTAAAATGCTGCTCCTCCTAACTCAGTGCGAAGACAGCACAGAGCAACATTCACTGGAAGGAATATTTGCAGATTTTTTTTGTCTGTCTAACAGTTTAGAAAGAAAAACGGCCTTTTATTAGGAAAGGTTACTGTCTTTGTCAATCTGTTATTCTCTTTCATTTTCTTTTTGATAACTGCCATCAACAGCACCATTAATGTCAAGAATTTGAACCAGAAAATAGAACATTCAAAAAAGGTTCAATTTCTTCCACGTCATCTTGAGAATAAGCAATCACAGTTCAACAACGGAATCAAATAAATGAAATAACTCGAGACTCATCAGCTGCTAAAGTTCCACATATCGCCTCATTCAGAGACTTGTATTTTAGTATAGGTGCAATACAAAGAAATTACGCTAGTTGGATTATATAAATTGGCAATGATTGCTTGGAAGCGTACTGAAAATTCACATAGAGGTGCTTCAACCTATTACACCTACTTCGCTAGCTTTGAATTACATCATCTTTGGTTATACCTACATCAATAAATGCCGAAATTTAATAACTTAACTCTTCCGTCCACTTTCCTACACTTTTACTCTCTTTCCTTCGAGAAAAATACTGGGTAGTAAGAGATTACATGTGGATGAACTGCTGACAAGTGACTCCTCCAGCAACAACGGCGATAACAAATTCATGTACGCCCAAATGTAATTATATTTGTTTATGCGGATGGCTGTGTGTGCCACTATCAACAGTAAGCGAAACCGCTGCCAATCTGATTCAGCCTGTGTGAATTTTGTCTGACTCCCAGTTAATTTCATCCTCAGTTGTAACAGAATGACTTCAACAAGTCATTTTTTCGACGACACTTTTGATAGTAACGAATGGCAAACACGCTGCGCATACAGCTGTTTTGTCATAGAATGGAAATTACACGTCCTGCAACTCTGCACAAAATGACGCAGAGAATACAAATTTTAAGACTCAAAGCGAAGTTCAAATCTTAAATCCAAACCGTGCAGTTCCGTAACTACAATATCCCAGGCAAAGTAACATCGGCCTTCCAAAATCAAGCCATCTCAATTTTTCTTAATAAAGGAGTAGATCTTTTCACGATTATGATAGGCTTATTTAAACATCCGCACACAAGTTATCAGCTTTTTTTTTTTTTTTTTTAGAAGTTGCTTTCTGGATAAAATGAATCTCTCTGTATTCTGAATAAAGTCTGATGGTTAATTTACATAGATCAATAACAACAATTTAATGTTACAAGGTTAACAACAAATAATGAACATATTTTATCAAAACTTATCGAAAGATTTTTTAGCTCCAGATGCCTTCAACACTTTCAATACATTATAACGAACGGTCTTCGACAGTGGGCGACATTCACCGACTGTTACAATATCTCCTACTGCTACGTCCCTGAAGATGCTATTATACCAGTACTACACTTCGTAAAACGTCGAAAATCTATTAAGTGGTAAGTATACAAATATGGACAAGTGAAATATACAAAGCCACAGGGCCTTAACGAATTCATAAAGCTGTAAAAGTTTCTAGACAGGGCGAATGAAACTAATATTTGTTCTATAAAATCAGCTTAACTCGAAGTAAACAGCTTTATGCAAAAAGGGATTGAATGCTGGGTTTAGATCGCATGCCTCGCAGAAAACCGTATTATTCCACAACAGGGAAAGAGGACGGCAAGGACGTGAGCAATCTCTGTGGATCTAAATGTCCACATGTGGTACAAGAAACATGAAGTTATTACCTGAAGGCAGGTGAGCAATGGACGGACATATTACGATGACGTTTTTCATAACGACGGTATTTCTTGATGAAATGTAAATAATCTCGTCGAATTACTATTGTCCTTTGCATTTTCATTTTCACAACAACACCAGTTAATATGCGTCCTCGAATCGAAACATTCCCAGTAAACGGACACTT
This sequence comes from Setaria equina, assembly GCA_003012265.1. Classification (NCBI taxonomy): domain Eukaryota; kingdom Metazoa; phylum Nematoda; class Chromadorea; order Rhabditida; family Setariidae; genus Setaria; species Setaria equina. Next base: position 14,917 of record PQVD01000653.1, on the reverse strand, counting down.
CTTGTCGATATATGTCCCAGTTATGGCCTACAATCGAATTCAAATGAAAATTCCGAAATATAACGTAACTTAAGTATTATTATGCCCTAAGCTTAATAATCCAATACTTTCTCAACAGAAGGATAATAGCACCTCCAGAGAAAAGTTCCTTAACTGACTTTAAAGTATGAATCAATTTCACGCACAGTCCATCCTAAAAAATGATTCTGTTGTATTTCAAGGACTATGATTATTTTTTTCCCAAGGCAGTAACAAATTAGACTTAAAACACACTGATTACGACTGGAATGCTAAACAGTGTGACACTCACCTCACGCGGTGTTTTGAAACCTAATCCAACATTTCGAACGTAACGTATATCCTTTTTCGCTTTTTTACCTATTCCCAAAGTTCGTAGTTTATTATTCAGAAATACAGTGGGCTGTTTTTGAAATGCTCTTTCTGTTTGTTCCGCCATTTTTTCTCTGACGTCCCAAATTATACGAAGAATACACGAATCCTGAAAACAACTTCAAGTCCCTCAGTCCATTACAAAAGAATGTAGTTGAAACAATTACAGGAATAAATAAATCGTTTTACATGGTGTAACCAGCCACAAATTATGCAGAAGAGTATAGCTGCAAATCTGGAATTACGTTTATTTTTTTACTGAATGTATTGTCAATGCATCTAGTCATCTGATGTTAAATCAAAAAGTGTTGAACAAATTCATCAAACCATATCAGGCTGAACGTGCACATAAGCACATAAGTGGCCGTACATGAGCATTCACAGCACTTCTCAGTAACGCTATCAAAGGTTTATCAGACATTTTAACAGAAATACATTTCATCATCCAGATAGAACCAACCATTACAAGCTAAAGACCATGATATCTTTCAAACGAAAATTTCCTTAATGGAAAATGTTACTCCCCTCCTTCTACGAAATCACGCAGAATATTAAACTGAATCTTCCACAGTCCGTAAATCAACAGGTAAATATTCGGATTTCCGCCAGGTAAATTTAACTGGAGTTTTCATTACACCAGCTACATTTTCTAAGATCTGTTAAATCAATTAGTAATCAATAGATAGACCAAATACTTGACTTGCGTAGCAGTCGTAGAGAAAACCATACTGTCACTTGTGAGGAAACAAAAGAACAGTGAGAGAAAACTCTCTTCTTCTATCTCCTCAAGGAACCTAAAACGAAACAATCGAGGCCCTCATACTATTCTAATAAAGCCCATGCGGCCTGTTAGATCCTGCAGTGATGGGTTTGTCGCAGCAAATGCAACACATCCCACCGCACTTCTGCTCATGTAGGGCAACAATGGAGTGCATAGTGGAGGGTTTAGCATACTTACAATTGTTTTCAAATTCCTGAAACGTATACTATTAAAATGAAACAAATAAAACTACATGTAATCATATACAGATGTATATCACTGTGAAAGAATCATCGCTCACTTGCCGGGTCGGTCCATGAAAAGCACCAAGAAAGAAATGCCTGAAATGAAGTGTAGTGACCCGTGAGGAGATGGGTTGAAAAACCAGAAAGGATTATTCCTTCGTTATTCTGAAACACAATAAAATATAATTGGGAACAAACTAAGCAGTAACTAACCAATGCAAAGAAGCACAAAAATAAAACACGTGAGTGGGAAAAGAACAGCCAAGAACTGGGACGGAAATATGGATCTGACAATAAAATCCTGGGATGTGAGGGGCTGAAAATGTCAATCAATAAATTCTGATCAGTATTTTACACCCTGTGTTGTACAGACATTAGTTCATGAACCATCTATGTGTCAAAACACACCGTACTGAAATCCCCACGATCTTTCAAAGTACAAGAGATTTGCATTACCAAGTGCTGGAAAGATGAAATCTCCTCAGGAAGCAATAACCAAGTAATAGGAAGAAAAACCTTGTCATAATTCAAAACTCAAAATAACTAGTTACCTAAGGAATCCACTCACACACCATTCATTTCGTACGATACTAACCATGACATATATCCAAACGAGAAGATACGGAAAAATCAGAACGAAAAGTGCTAATAGAACATATCCTGCACAAAGGTCCTTGGCGACCATGGGGATCTAATCATTGCTAAATAACCATAATAATTCCAACCCTAAATTAAAAATACCTTTCCTACGTCAATAAAGCATAAAATTCTTCCCAAAGATGAAAAGCCGAAATCTTTCTTCTCTTGAAACAAATGCAGTTGAACTGCAGAGAAACACCCACATCAATTTGAATATTGATCTATTTAATTTTCTAATATTAAAAGTTACAATATGGACCAGATAACTTTTTCCCTAAAATTTAATTTCGAAAAGCAACATGCAATATAACGAAATGGGTTTGGGAACCGAAATTTACGCTCCATGACTAGGGTCGTTTTTATCGAAATCGATAATGCGAATTTCTCAGATAACCAACAAATTCCTTATAATTTTAACAGAACCAGAGTGATTTCAAACCTATAGTACCATTTCCGGTTAAATTTACACCACGAAGAATTATCGCTTGAATTGCTTACTATATGAACTTTATTTCCAAAGATAAATGGCGGCGTATATATGTAACGTATATATGTAACGGCTGCGAAATGAAGATCGGAAACTTTATGGTTAAAATTTTTGGCTATAGAATATTTCGAAAATAGAGGTATGCATATTTCATTAATGTATAGATACATATGAGTAATTTTGTTCATTCCAACTTATTCATAATAGTGGAAAGGACTCTTGAATAGTAATCCGCATCACATCCTATGCACTCCAAATACTGCCCAAATTTCGATGGCAAAATATCACCATACGAATGGGAATCTGTTGAAAAGGTATCACAGTAGACAAGCCTAAAATTAAATATGAGTAGTATGAAGCAAGCTTCTGAAGTGTCATTTAACTACAATAGAATAAATTCTGATCAATTTTTTATTTTTGAAATCTGTAAAAAAAAAAATTTACGAAAACAAAAAATCAAGAGCATTTCTCACAGAGACAACAATTTCTAACAAAACTAACTTACTTTGACCCATCCACCCAAAAAATATCCCTCCAATAGAATGAACGAAAGCAAAAGATTAATTCATAGTCTAAGACTCGTAAAATACTGATAAAAATAATCATAAAAAGTAAAAAACTAAACTTACAAATAAAAAATGACTGCAACTGCAAAATTGCACATCTTCCTTTCGACAACAACGTTTGTTGCTGATAATCGAAATGTGGAAATAATCTCTAGTGCCTGTTGTCCACATCCACTTATACCCAACTTTCCTTCCAAAAGTCGCCAGCTGTAAATTAAAAATATAAAAAGTATGCAAGAACTGATTAGAAATCTCTAACGTTTCTGCATACTTATGAAAACTAGATTAAGTGAGTTAGCTTCCCGAAAATACCTTCTTTCATAAGTTATACAACAAAGTTCAACAAATTCAATAGTAGCTCTTTTTAAAATATTGTCTGGAGTTTTTCTACAAGCGTTACAAAAGTTCTGCATTTTTTTTCTTTTTTTTAAAGCAGCTAATAAATAAATGAGGAAATGAAAATAAACATCGAAAGTATATGTGAAATTCACGCATGCTTACCTTGGCTTTAGCAATTCAGCCAGTACCGAAATTCGCTGTTTTGCTTGATCAATATTATCTACGGCGGGAAGAAACACATCGCTCACATTTTTCTCACCAGTCAAGTGATCACCTGCATAAAACTGAGAAATGACGGATCTTGGTTCAACAACCATACTGTCTTCTTTATCCCGCAAATTCGTACTTCGGCGATATTGTAAGTAACGAATCGTTTCTGAACCGCACCATTCCCTAAAAATTAGCAAGAAAACCCAGTTTCAACTACTTTTCTTTTTATTCTGAAGTAAATAAGCAGGTAGTTGGGAAACTCGGAGAGGCTTAGAATTGAACTTACCTAGTCAGTAATATTAAGTTTTTCATTCAATAACTTACGACAACGTCTCCTCAAAAGCTTTATAGAAATTCTCCGAAATTTTGTCACCATACGGCGAACTAAGTGGTTTAGCTTCAATTATTTTAGGAGGCCGCTTGAATTTATTCTGACTATATTTGTTCCGTATACGCATTAATTTTTCATTTTCAGAGAGTTGCTGGTTGTGATTTTTGTCCTGAAAAAAGAGCAACATAATGAAACGAAGTAACATGATAAGTTGAACCAAACCTCCATCTACTTTGAAGTAATATTCTTATGAATTTCAAAGAAAATTAACGAACTGCTCCCACATCCATTTTCGCAACGATATCAGTCAAATCCCTGTTAAATATACGATCATTTGAGTTTTCGTTAATAGTATCCACTGAAAGCTTCGTTGTGAGATATGATCGACACAAAGTATATGACTCTGCATCGCTTTCATTCCTTTTTCCTTCATCTACTTTGGTTCCATCATCAATATGATTTTTATCATCATCATCATCATCATTATCACCATCATCATCATCATCATCATCATCATCATCATCATCACCATCATCGCCATCATCACCATCAACATCGTCATTACCACTTCCGTCATCATCATTATCATTATCGCAGTCACTGCCCAATTCGGCGACTGAATCGGCCATTGTTTTCGAATTGTCAGTGGTTTTTAGCTGCTGCTTTGAAGCATGGAAAGACGATAAGAATCAAAATCATCGTGAATAAGAATGAAAATCATTTCAAATTATCTCAAATGATAAGTTTTAGATTGCTTTATAATAAAACAATAGATAAATCTCGAATAATCATTTGGGAGGAAAAAAAATTACTACAAATTTTTTCTTGACTAAGGTTTTTCACCAGTGTTAAGTTATATACAAGAAACTAATAATCAGATCATATTTAGCACAATTAAATTTTCTAAGGATATAAATAAAAAGTCATTTATTTTTTTAGAGCTTAAGATTGATCCATTCTGGAACACCCAAGTGTTATTTAGAGACGCAAAAGTGTGGATTAATTCTTAGATTTAATAATAAGCATACCATATGAGTTTCTGGTGAACTTTCTGTAACACTAATACCATCTTGAATTACTTGAATTGTTTCATATTGTAGATTTTTGTGACGTTGTGAATAAGAAGATACCAACTGGAAGAGATCCTTCGTGGAGGTTGATACTAAAATCAGCTTCAATTCTATTAATGGTATCTTCAAACTGATGATGAAGAAGTTGTTAGCAATCAACCTGGATTTGCACAATCGGATTAGAAGAACTAAATCATTGGATCTCATTTCTATTTTTGAGATCCTTCTCTTAGTTAAGCATTGAAATAACCTAGGACGAGTCCAAGGGGAAATATTTCATAACAGAAACAAAATCTTAGGCGTGTTTTCTCCAATAATAATTAAAGGATCAAACGAAACTGAGAGTAAATTGTTTGATAAGAATTCATTAGCTATTCCAGTTTTCAGTTCTTTCTCCAAGAAATTTCGCTGTGGCTTCATCTTAATGTTTTCGGTTTAATCAATACACCTTTGAGAAACTTTAGTAGCAATTGTTAGACAAGGACTGGTTTGTGCTGTGCTGAAGAAGGCTTGTTGCTATGATCTTTAATCACCGTTTGCTGAACAGCGACACCAAATCCGAGAAATTCCCCGAAAAATTCAATAAGCAACACTTAGGGATCCATTCAGAGGATTAACTATGAACCTAAACGACCTCAATTTGCATAATAAGGTAATATGAGAATTAAAAGGCAGAAGAAACAGGTATAAGAGGAATTATTACTAATGCTTTGATGAACATGAACGCTTCGTTTGCATAAAATATTGTTAATGAATGATCCAAAACAAACGACTGGAGGTACTTTGATATGCTGCTTGCATTCATTAGTACTAAAATCTTTTAGTCCTGGCAGCAAACAGAAGGAACTGGTGAGCAGCTTTTCAAAGTTCTTTCCAGTCGCACGAGATGCAATTGATTTCTTTTTTTATAAATAAATCTAGCAGACTTATTTGCTTCAGTAGAACTCGGTCATCTGCCAGCCATGAGTTTCGTTACTATGTTACTGGTTGTGAATCAAAAATTAATGTTTTTTCTTTTTTTTTTCCCCCAATTCGATCCATTATAATGATAAAATTTGAATGAGTACGGTAATTGCGTGGGTAATGTATAGTAGAACTCTATGTAGAGCTCCTCATACATATTTAAAATGATTGCAAAGCAAAAATTACGAGAGCTATTTGTTGAAAAGTTAGAAGTGCACAAGACAATTAGCACGATGATAGAAGCGGTATATTAAGAAGGTAATAAATTTAAAGGGTAACTCACTAAATTCAATGTCTACACGCATCATTAACGAACACAAACATGGCTCACATCTGTGTAACACATTTTCACATTGATGATAGCTTCCCACCATTGAAATACTATGATTTGATTCTTTATTCTTACTCTAAATTTAATATTTCCAAAAACTATCAAAAACATTTATATAAACACAGGTATTTTTATCCAAATTCTGCTGCTTGAAGGAAGTTGATTCTAAAGAATTAGAGAGGAAGTAACTGAAAGTTCAGTTGTACAATGACTACTGAGCCCATAACATCTCTTGGAATTACAGTAATAGCATCTGACCGGTAATTATCTGATTACTGAGAGTAATCCATCTGCAAAGATGCCTCGTTTTGGACAAGGGAAAAGGCTCATCGCAGCAACGATCACAATATCCCGCTTCTCATTGTGCTCAGCCAAGCAAAAAAAAAGAAAGGAGACAATATTCAAATTAATTATCGTAAGCTAATTAGTGATGGACGTACAATGAAAGCAATCCATTTGATGAATAAAATTTCAATATTTGCTGGATTAGAACAGGGACTGCTGAATTTAAGAGTTAAATTTGTTGAACTAAAACAAGCGGGTATTTGTTTTTTTAATCTAGGGACTGACAAATACTTTTTTTATTCACTAAATGAATTAAAAAACTCTACTTTGCAGGCTTAGATTTCTTTAAATTTTATTTTAATGAAGCTTTCAAGCTTAAATGGCAATTCAATAAGACTAGTAAGTTGGAAGAAACAGAATAGATGGCTACGTTTAACAATTTCTATAAAATGGCTTGGAAAAGTAGGAAAAGTAGAAAAGATGGCTACAATTTCTACAAAATGGTTTGGCAAAGTAAAAGCATAAAATAATTTTAGTTGTATGAGGCAAAGGTTTTAAATAAAGAATTCAATAAGCAAATCTGTAAGTAGTTAAATGAGTAGAATTTTGTGAGTTAATCCTTCCAAGAAAAAATTTTAAGTAATAGAACAAATTTTTGGTTGGGTGAAGGAAAGCATTAAATATGAAAATGCTTCATGTAGCGGTAGGATGCACCGATCGGGCTGAGATAACAGATAGTGAATTAATTAGGTGATGAGCAATGACAAATAGAAAGTAAAAAAAGAATGGTGTGGGAGGGGGCCGGGAAGTTAATTTGTCGGCCCAGTGTTTCGCAAAAAAGTTCTTTGAAAACATAAACAGGAGAATTGGAAAGGTAAGAAGATAACAATCTGAGTAACCACTGTAATTATTGCTGTTGTATTTGACACACTGTCTCCCTACATATATGTCCGGATATTTGTTATGAATGCCTCAATAGCTCATTATATTATAATAAAATCATCCCGAAAATTATCTAAGTAGGTACAGCTATTTTATCCTTTGTAAAATACCGTCCCATCTTATTTTGCTTAGTATTCTACGGTGCGGAGGATGTTGAGGTTTCATTCTTCCTTCAATTCAACATATTCCTACTGTTTGTACTACAGCGGCAACAGAAAAAGATTTAAAGAGAGGAGAAGAGATAGCTTCTCGAAAAGAAGATTTACTTCAAAAGAGGATCTTCTTAAAATAAATGGATAGAAATTATGCTATTCAACTAATCGTATACGTATATTCTCAAGAATTAGAGAGGTAATATGAGATATTCATCCCAACATATAATGCCACAAAAAGGTGAGAAAAGGTTACTGCAAAGAATGACCTTCTTTTATTACAGGTTGTCTATTCTATCAGAACTATTTTTTCCCTAAGCATTCTAATAGTTTTCTACCATTATAATTTGGTTTGCTTTACATCTAAATTAGTTTCGAGCTGCACTGATTTTATTTGTAGAATTGAGGTAAAACAAAGGGTCAAAGCAACTCACTTATTCCGTGAACTCTTTCTGCTTGCTTTTTGTCATCACTTTGTCCAACATTCTGTTGTTGAGCAACTAAGGGACGAACTGTGGTTAGCCACGGTTGGAACCAAGGGTTATGTGGTGTTTGTTGCAAAACGCCTTTAAATTTCTTATGTATTTCAAAATTCTCATATTTTTAATATTATTTTACATTTTAGATTCTTGTATGCTCTCCAATTTTAAAGTTTCTTTACAAACCCTTTTTGGGTTATTCAAAAAATGGATAAAAAGCCCGTTACTTTAAATTAAAGACTATTTTCATGAGAAAAATGAATTTGTCTGTCTATTGAATGACTTTTAAACATAATTTATGCAAAATAACCAGCATGGAAATATCGTGATAACTGAGGACTGATATATGTTCCGTCATCAGTAACGTTCATTGACGCCGGAAGCGAAGTTGAAGCAGTACCTGTTTCTGTGGCAGAAGTAGTGATATAAGCTTTCCTTACCGGACTTTCCATTCTAAATATTTCAAATTGCATTAAGAAATTGGATACATCAGAATGCTGAGGATTTTCCTCATTAAAGTATACTGAAGAAAAGTGGAACAAAATTTTAAAAGTCGAACAGTTTCGAGCTGATGCCGAACACTTCTTCATATGTTGACAAACTACTAAAATAAAAAAACTGATTTGTAATATCTTTGGATAATATTCACTGCGTTGGACAAACAGATATCATAAGGTTATTTTTCCGTCGTTGATGCGCTAGACTATGCATATAAAAAAACGGATATAGTTTAGCATATCAGAGAAGTGAAAATATATTTCTTATCCTTGAAATACTGCAAATGATGCAGTGGAAATGCTTTATTATTATAATTATTATAACTGGAATGAAGCGATAACGAGCACACATATATTAAGTTCATAATTTAATGGCCCTAAGTAACGCTTTGCTGGAATACATGCTGCTAACAACTAGCTCAAATTTACAATGAAAACTGATAGGTCGTTTTACCGATGAGAGAAGATGTAGAGTTGTTGAAAAAAATTTTGACTTATCTTCTTAACTAATTCGGATTTCTTTCTTCTTACTCTTCCTACGTGAGCATATAATAGTGAAACAGGAAATTCAAATTTTTCTAAATTAACAGTTGATGGTTGAGAAAAGGTCTTTTATCCTTGCATACTTGCCACATTCTTGCATAAGTTAAATATGTTATTTACCTGTTGGCACGGCTTGTTGTGTGTTTGTCGCTTAATATATCCGAAATAGAAAAACGGCATCGATTCCTTTTCGTTTCGCCGGATGAATTTTTTTTATTTTTTTTCTCCTGATGATCATCTAAAATTATACAGATGGCTAAAGAAAGAAAGGGTGGTTTTTGTAAAAGCGAGACCTCTTAGACATTAAATATTCAAATTTAGCTTGGAATTCAAATAACTTCATACAATTGCATACTTGAGGACAATTTAGCGATCTCTTTAATTGTATTATGAGTATTATTTTGATCAGCATGTTTCCAGTGTTGAACTTCATGTCCTTCTTCACTACATTTGCTATTCTCATTGTCCGCCATCACTTCCTTCAGTTGCTACCAAATTCTAGCTGTTCAAAAGTTGAAAATTGCAGCTTTTGCATAAATCCCGTGCAATAACGTAAAACCTTATTTAGAGTACTTAGGAAATTCAGAAACAATAAATTTTAATACGTTGAATAAAATTACAATGATTAGCATAAAATAAGTATATTTTATACATCATTTTATGCTAGTCATTGTAATTTTATTCAACGCAAAAAAAAAAAAAAAAAAAAAAAGGAAAAAAAACATTTCTTTGTTATTCCCTTTAGTGCATGTTTGTATGCTTCCTTCAATCCTTGAGAAATTGATATAGATAATTAAAGTTTCCTTCCAATTATTGGTTTAACAAAGGACAATTTAAAAAAGGGAGCTTTAATTTGTATTTTATTAATTCAGTAGGATGGGAGCAGAACAGGGTGTTTAAATCTCAAAATATAAGTGGAAAATTTGGAAGCAACAAAGTCTGGTGAAACATGGAAACGATAGAAATCATCAGATTAGTTAAAACTAATCAAACGATGACCAAAAAATTTTGAAGTACAACCATTTAAAAGATCAGGAGCTAGTAGAAACTAGTATTAATGCACACTTACTATTAACAAACGATTGGATTTAAATAAATTGCGCTGAACAAGGAGAAAAATGAGAAATGGCTTTGCAGTGTAAGCAGTAATAATGGAAAGCAACAGGTAATTAATTGGTACCTTAGTAGTATCATTAGGTTCAGATGCATTAGCATAACAGATCACTGATGAGCAATTAGAATAGACGATTCAGATTAATCTCGTAATCTATGACTTAACCATTCATTTCGCATTCAACTCGTATCCAGGTTTTGTATCCAGGTGTGAAAAACAATGCTAATATTCGTTTTAAAGATTACTACTAGAAGATTCATGATTATTATACAGAGAAATGGATGGTTAATTCAAAATATATCATTGCAAAAATATTTCTTTTGAACTCAATAAAATCAGTTTTGTAATGCTTCATTCCTCAATTTCTGCTTAAGGTTTTCTTATTTCCTGAAATCATGAAAATAGCTTATTTAGGTCTTCCGTAAGATAAAAAAATATTCAAATCTCCAGTGCAGGAATTAGAAAACTCAAGAAATTTGACCTTGCAAAAGAATACTGTATTAAATTGCAAAACTTTTTCAAGAAATCTTTTCACGTTAACACTGCTTATATTACACAGACTATTTTCTAGTCCACGGAAACTTCCACTTTAAAACTCGAAGACTACTAGGATCTAAATTTTTTGATTTTTCTTTTACTATGAATTAATCCAAGATCATTGTCTTTATTTCTTCCCGTATACCACTTCTAAGGGCATATCCGATAATTTTGCACACTTTAATGAAGTAATCTATGTGTATGAATGAAACCTCAGACCAACTCTTTAATTCCATATATCTAAATATTTTGAAAAATAAACTGAGATTACGAATTATGGAATTTCACACCAAGCAAAACAATTGGACGATAACCATTATGGTTTCGTCTCTGAGATTATAAACTTAACAAAAACTTAACCAAAGTTTGGCATAGGATTGGAAGGAGGAAGATGGAAAAGGATCCATCGGATGAATATAAAGAATAATAAGTATTACTGAATTAACGCTGGCTGCTTAAGCTAACGAAACTTGAAGTCAAAAATTAATCTCAATAGGAGGTAAAAGAAAGTGTTACCGATGTGTTCATATTTTCAAGGGGTGGACTTAAGATTGTGGGTGTGACCATTGCATCTCATTGGCTGACGGTAATTACAAATGCATCTCATTCGATTTCATGGATTGGATAATGGGTAGGATTGTACAATTTTGCAACAAATTTCGGAACTATGCTCGGTTTTACAATTTCAAATTTAAATTCACTTTATTCTGACTTTGCTAGTGTTGTCTTAAGCTTAAAATTTGGAAGGACAATCTTAATAAATGTATTTTCGAATAAATTTATTGTTTTAAAAGTGCTTCTTACAGAATCTTTTTAAAAATATCTTGCATGACTTATTTTCTACCTAATTTCTTCATGCATATCTCGATTTCTCGAAAGAGTGACCTATGTAAGTTTCCGGAAGCTACTTTTTTATTTAAAAACACTTGTGATCTAGTTGCACTTATTAAGGCTTATGAAATTTTAGGCAACTATTTTAAATTTTCTTTAAAACAAATTTTCTTTCAACTTGCAATGATGGCATCTGGACAAATAGCTATTCTTTTTTATATGAAAGATATCTGAAAATAAGTAGTCGTAATTTGTTGTAAGCCATAGTTTTGTTTTCATATAACTTCCAACTTTGGATGAACACTATTTTAGTCTTACTAACATAAAAGAAGTGTATTTAAAACGCTAAAGTTGTAGTATGGTGAAGGATAATAATAATAAATGAAAACTGGCAAATAAAAAAATTAATGGCTTGTAATTGATAGGTAACCTCAATTATTATGGTTTGTTTACATTATTATTTCCAAAACACTTTCAACAAATCATTTCTGAACAGCGAAACGGTAGTTGCAATCACTTCACATCTCCTCACATAAATGAATCAATGAGAAAATGTCATAGCGTGTGAGGTCTTCATTAAGAATGTTTTCTCGCATAATCATATACAATATGTTGTAAGACCAAAATTCTCACATTAATTCTGTCAGAGTTCCAAATTTTTTAACCCACAGACTGATCAGAAAGAAATAAGTTATTGCGGCCTCAAGAATTTTTTAATTATTAAATAATTTCGTTCTTTCCCACTCCAAATTTAAAATTTTTCTGATACATTATCTTTTTCTTTTCTTTTTTTTTTTTCATCATCGTCGATGGTTATCCAATTCCATCACCACCATTTTCTTAAAAAGCTTTCAAATTGGAAGAAATTAGCACATAATGTATTTTACAAAATTAAAAGCATCAAGCCACGAACCACATAATTGGTCTTTATTGATCGTAGTAATTTTAAAGGAAAACTGATTTTTGCTTCGTTTAATGAATACTTGTTGCTTCACTGAAAAGAGACGAAATATTCAAGCTTCCAAATTCAGGTTGCTAAGTTATTAATAGGTAAAATATAAAATAGGTGAAATTCATAAAATAATACACCAGGAAAAGTATTTCAATTCTGAAAAATCTAGCAATCTATGTCACTGCATGGGAAAAGACGCTTTGTTTCAATCTCAACAGATTTTTAAATTGAAATCAAATAAAATAGAAAACAAATTTGCAATATAGAATGGTTGAGCAGTGGATAGAAACGAATGAATATAGATAAATATTTTGAGAAGGAAATGTTTCTTGGATGTAAAAAAAAAAAGGAAAAAAAACGCCGCATTTTCTAGTTTACCAACACATCAAATCGTTACCTTAGGGAAAGAGGAATATAATTTAAAGTAGTTTTTAAGTGTTAGTAATGGTGAATGTACTACAAACAATGTATTCATCAAATCAAAGAATTATTTGTAATTAGAAGGCAATATTTATTTCGTGTGGACGTTGAAAAATTTTAGGAACAAAATGCGCAAGTAAAAATCGGAGCATAACAGAACTTCTCGGTTGCAGTTAAATAAATGGAACGTCGAAGCAATTAGTTACAAATGCCTGAGGCTACCTGCTATATCATCACTACTTTAACTCAGTTTTGTAACTTCAACTTCCGTCGCTTCTTGTTTATTTCAAAGCGCCTAACCTTTTTATTAACTAAATCGCGGTTTTGTTAAACTTCAAAGTTTGAGATATAAATTCAAAATTTTCGTGAAAAGATATTTCCTACTAGCATTTTGTTGTCATGGAAGATATATTGGCTAAAGTGAGTTTGGTCTGGAAAGAGTTTTAAACTGTCCGAAAAGTTGTGAAAGTAAAACTAACTTGTAGTTAGAGTGCGTTAACAGCGAAATTCAGTTTTCTGAAAACTGGAGTAATTTTCTTTTGTTATTACAAAATACGCTATCTTGTACGTTGACAAAAAATTCAAAAATATTGAAATAATCATAGTTGATTTACCGTATAATGATGCCAAAAAACAGCAAACAGTGAAGAGCTGAAAGTGAAAGGAACTGAAGATTGAAAGAGGAAAGGGATAATGAAACAGTCCTGTCTAGAAAGAGTAATATAAGGGAAGGGCAGAAATAAAGAGATGCTTGGCTGGATATAGCTGTTGCGAACACACGCTGAAATCAATTATATAGTTCAGTTTTATTAATTGAACACATTAAAAGATGATTTAGTTATGTACAGCGCTCGTTCTCTCCTTCACATTATCACATGCTGTATAATAATACAGCACTTATAATATGCTAGTAGCACTATTACATTGCTTCAGCTAATAATATAACAGTTATCTCAATAAAATATGGCAATTATGATAAGGATTGTTTGTAACAATAATTTATTACCAAATTTAATCCTTTCCATTGCTTTGAATTCCAAGCAAAAGTTTAAATCTGATTACTGGAATTATTCATATTCAGTGTGAATTTTTTGTCTAAACATGCACTTTTTTAATCTTTTATTAGGTTTAGACCGCAAGAAACCAAAAAGTCGATGATAAAAAATTTTTTAACCATCAAGATTATCTACTAATTAAATGTTCCTTGTGTTTCTCAACAAAAAAAAAAAAGTAAAAAAGGACAAAAATTAGTTTGCAGAAGTGAATGCAACCAGAAAAATGTTAATGTTTGCACATTATTGACGATATTTATGTGAGACAGATATGCTAATTTAGCTGATGGCTTCAGCCTGTCACGTCAAATCAACTTCGAGCTGTTTGCCGTGCCTGTATCTAAGTGTAGGCTCAATTATTGTCATCAATACTTTCTTTCTTCTACGATGTCTCTTTCCTGAACTAATTGCAATGGGATCCTGAATATCACAAATTATCCAAACGATGATGCTCTGATGTTCTCATCTGTACTATCAATCCCAAAATCTTCCAACTGGAAATTAATCATTGTTCAGAATTTCCATTGAAAAGAATTTCTCCACATCTTTAATTTAGACGCTATAAATATGATTTAAACTAGTTTTGGGAAATCATCCCTTATGTCTAATCATTTTCCACTGAATTTAAGAACATTTTGTGATGAATCAATATTATAAGGTGTAGTTTCTTATAACACCATTTGGTACGAAACTCAATTGCCAAGCTAATCTCATTACCTTGACTTCTTAAACATATAAATTAGAAAAGAAGTGGAGCCAGAGCTTCACATTATTATATTTCA